>PVJL010005079.1:0-115226 GCA_004026885.1 Lyroderma lyra
AACAAATTCATTCTTAATGCTAAGTCTTTTGTCAAACCCTAACTCTGAAATACCTTCCCTGTTTATCTTTATCATTTCTTTATTTTCTCAAAGTTTATTCTCTTTATCAAAACTTTTAGAGGTAATCTGATTCAAATTAGATAACTCTAATCATTCCACATTGCCTTATTATTTATGTAAATGTGTCCTACACTTTAATTTGGTTTGGAGGATATACTACCTACATACACCTTGAGTAAAAGAGAACTGATAAGGATAGACTTCTCAGTCTATGATTAAAAAAATCTAGGTAAAACTATGTAATATTCATCAGGTTCTTTGTTATTAAAATGTTTCACTGATAGAATTTTAGAAATGAGAAATAGATTGCCATGTCTGTTGCCTTAGATCAAGATGTAATCATGACAATTAAAATAAGACTCTGATTCTGATATAGCATTCTTGAAGGAGATGGTAGACTTTTTTACTTCTATTAGAATTGTGTAATATCACAAAAATAATCTTTTCAAACCTTTATATTTACAAAAAAAACAAAACAAACTTAGGTCCAGAGGACCAAAATAACTTGTTAGTGACCACATCAGAACAAAAACTTAACAGGGCAGACTCTAGGCTAGTTTTCTTTTTACTATAACATACAAGTACTGGATAAGAAGGATTAGGCAACATAATTTTGCAATTCAGCCAAGACATATAACTGATAAGAAATAAAATCACGTTCAAAATAATTTGAATGAATATATTAAAATGTATCTAAAATTTAATATTATCATCAGAGAAAATTTACTAATGACATAATTCATAAAGCTTATGCTAAGAGAAAAGTCTTTGGTTTGTCTTAAGTTGGAGCCCATGCTCCGAGTGTTTAGAATGTGGGCTGAACTCTCAATACTTGTTTTACTACACGTAACATTTGCTTGAATGCTTGTTCTGATTACTCACTCATTGGCAGGGAGAATATTCACACATAATAAATAGAAAGCGCTTTAGATTTAGACAAACCTTGTTTAGAAGGTTGACAATTCCAGGTATTATATTTAGCTAAATCAGTTAAATGAGACCTCTGTTTCTTTGTCTATGAAATGAAGGTAATGTTGTACATCATCATTGCTCTCAGTCAAGTATGTAAAGTGCTTAACACTTTCAGACATATAGTGCATAATTTTGTAAGAGTAATAATTTAATTTTATTGTTGGTGTAATTAAGTGCTCAATGTGTAAATCTATCACAATTTTTTCCCTCTTCAGGAATGTTTCAGAAGATTTAAACTGGTAGGCAAAGTACTGTTTTCTTCTAGTTGTATAGATAATCTTTTGATGGAGGAGGCTGTAAAGAAAGGTGAATTGTATAAGGCATTCTAAGTAAACCGTTACATCTAGAAACTTGAAATGTGCTCCGAGGAGTTTCCAGAGTAGAAAATGTTTAAGTTACCACTTAAAGTGTTGTGAAATGAGTGCATGTGGGAAAATGTAAAATATTGCAAGAAAAATTAGTAACAAATAAATTACATTCCTAAAACTTTTAAAATAAGAGTTAAGAGAATTTATAAACATGATTATTAGATTTGAAAGTAAATCACTTAAAATGATTTTATAGGTGTTGGTCATTGCTACTACATGACATGGTTGGGCACAGTTCAAGAAAATTTTCTTTTTTTTTTCTTGCTCTATAATCTAAATATACATTGAACATGTGTCAAAGGCAATAATTTGCTAGAAATCTTGATTGGCACTATAAGCAGAAATTGTCAGTGATCACATTGCATTGTGTACACTGAGCAAAGAAGATTTTTTTATTCAAACAGAAGTGATGAAGATGTTCTTCCAATAAAAATTTATTTAGAATTGCTTTCATTGAGTTAAAATGACTTACTGTTACCATTATGAGTGTATATGAGATCTGACAATTAAGTTTGTGAACTTGCCAGTGTGCACTTTTATTGGCAGCATTGTATAAACAACTTGGAAAGGTTTCATAACCTTGGTATATCTGTGTCTCACAGCTGTGTTCATGTTGATGTGTGGTGGTATCTTGCTGAGTGTTGTTCATTATTGTTGGTGCTTGTTTTTGTGTTTTTGTGTGCCATCACAAGAATGTTGGAGCTTGAATTAGCAATGAACAAATATTAAATTTCTTGTTAAACTTGGCAAGAGTGGAAGTGAAATCAGGGACTTGTTAGCCCAAGTTTATGGGGATAATGTTATGAAGAAAACAGCAGTGTATAGATGGATTAAATGTGTTTTTGAGGGAAGAGAAAGCGTCACTGGTCAAGAGAGCTCAGGGCAGCCAGAACTGACAAAAATATTGCAAAAATTCATGAAATTATGCATTAAAATCACTGGCTAACTGTGAGAAGCATAGCAGATCGAGTAAACATCAATAGAGAAACAGGAAAATCTTAACTGAAAATCTTGGCATGAGAAAGATGTGTGTAAAAATGGTCCCAAAAGAGCTCACAGAAGCAAAGGAACCCAAAGGAGCCCAAAAAGAGCCCAAAAGCAAAGGAGGATCAAAGTTTGCCAAGACCTTTTGCAAGGGCAAGATGATATTTAGGGCCATGTTATCACTGGTGATGAAACGAGTGTACCAATACAACCCTGAAACAAAGCATCAAAGTGCACAATGGGAGTCAACCAATTCTCCATAACCAAAAATGTTTCCATTAGTCCAAACCATGAGTAAAAATGATGTTGCTAACTTCTTTTGATATCAGAGGGATTGTTCATTATGAATTTGTAGCAACTGGACAGTCAACTAAGTTTACTATTCGGAAGTGCTAAAAAGATTGCATGAAAAAGTTAGATGAAAACGACCTGAAATTTTCACCAACAACTCATGGCTGTTGCATTATGACAATGCACCGACTCACAGGGCACCATCTGTGAGGGAGTTTTTAGCCAGTATACAAATAACTGTATTTATTGGAATACTCTCCCTACTCACCTGATCTGGCCCCCGATGGCGTTGTTTTTTTTTACCTGAAGATAAAGGAACTATCGAAAGGAAGACATTTTGATGACATTCAGGACATCAAAGGTAATATGATGGCTATTCCAGAAAACAAAAGTTCAAAAATTGCTTTGGAGGGTGGACTAGGTATTGTTGTCAGTGAATAGCTTCCCAAGCGGGGAACACTTCGAAGGTGACAGCAATGAGGTATGTAGCACTTTTTCTAGGATGAGTTTGTGAACTAAGTTGTCAGACCTTGTACATTTGTATAATTAATAGGATGGTACAATTTAAAGATGGAAGCAATCTAATACAATAAATGGACTTTGCAATCAGTCATGTGTTCAGAACAAATTTCTTTCTTATCTGTAAAACTGAGACCTAATGTTATGCCACTGTACTCAAAGTCTTCTGCATTGTTATTGTCATTGTGTCATTATTATTATTATTATGGTGTATCCTAGTTGTACTCTCCTTCATTATTTAAAAGCATTTATTGTCATACTGTTATGTCTCTATCTACTCTCTGAAATTAATATAGAACTTAATGTAGGTGCATAAGAATATGTGCTAAATTAATGACTAATTAGATGTGAGATAATATAAATCTATTAGTGTATAAATAAGTATAGATCAAACAATGAATAATGATATCTTATATTGACTGTATAGGTGCAAATATAAATAAACACTTTTCTACATTTGAATGTATTTTCACTTAAAGGAAATCCAGAACCGGCATGCAAACATAAACAGTAACAGTATTGAGGCTTACTATTGCCATATTAAGGTGTTATAATTAAATATGTAAAATGATTCACTCTGCTACTTGATAACTTCCAGCATTTTAAAACATGATAGAAAGCTTCCTAAAAAATATAGGTTGTGCCAGTGCATACATATAAACAGCTTGATTAAGTAGAGAGAATAATCATTGAAGTAAGAATGATTTGGGTTCAAATCAAATTTTTAAACCTTGACATAAAAGTAAATGAAGATAGAGTACAAAAGGTATAATAAGAAAAAATAAAGAAAGGTTGAAGCAAGAACATGAATTGGGAAAAAGAAATAAAACGGGAGGAAGAAATTAATGAGGGAGATCAAGTACAGCAGGATTTTAACTAACTACATATAGAGACAATGAAGTAGGTAAAACAGTAAAAATAGAAAAGATATACTTTCTCCCATTACCCAGAACCACTGTACTTAACTGGTCTTTGTAAAGAGGGTTTGCATAATTCAAATTAAAGGCAAAATCAATCAATGTTGTTTTTGTTTCTTCCTGGAAATTGATGGTGAAATATAAGAGAAAGATCGCTGGTTCTGCTGTGTTAAATAGTGAATTTTGGAGTCGTTGGTCCTTTTGTTTTGGCAGAGATATTTAAGTGTCTTTGAATACGGCAAAAGAGGTATAGAAATTGCATGAAAGTAATAAAGAAAAACTGAAGGGAGAGGAAGATATCTCAAAGTAGGGAGGGAATAGAGCCATGTGGCCATGTGAAAGCCTCCTGTCACACTAGAACATAAATTAGTCATATGAAAGCCCTCTGTCACACGAGAACGTAAAGTATATATTGTCTACACTTGTGTGAGTGATGTTATGTGGAAACTCAGGGGACAGTTCCCTAGATCCACACCTGGGATGATGTAGTAGAATATAGGGCCAGCAACATAAGGGTTATGTGATGGTCCAAAAATGAGCAAATATAACTTGCAGTTACTATGAAAAGCATTATTCTACCACAGCTGGGATAAGTTTTTAGTAAATTATAGTGAACAAATCTAAAAAGATATGGCACCTGGGTTGGTATCTAGCTTAAAGGATTGGAGATTCGTACACACGGTAATATACTCAAACAGTCTTGAGTCCAATGTTTCTAGAGAATAAATTAGTCAAATAATCAATCAAATAAATAAAGGAAAGCTGATTTCTTAAGAGTTAGTGCTAATTTTATTTTTAGCCATTTGGTTAGCAGTTTTTTAGTAACATAATTACCTCTCTAAATTTTAAACCAGCTCATCTATTCTAATCCTTTTGTCTTAAAGACCCGGCTTCAGCCTCTGTAAGAAGATAGTGAGAATGATCCAGGTCTACCCTAGGTAAAATGTCAGCAATGACAGCCTTGACTCAAATGAACAACTATTATTTTATTCTCTCAGGGAATTGGGCTCACTAGGGAATTGGGTTTTCAGAGGCCACTTAACTTCTGGCTGGTTTTCTAAACGACTGAGTTGGCAGGGGCTTCTTGTGTAGTTAATTTTGAAATACCATGTGACCTTATGTCCGAAGGTAACATTTGGGGCATACTCCCTTCTAAAAACATTTACCGGCTTCACACTCACAAATTGGACCTAGTGGCAGGAATTCTTCTACACATCATTATTTAGCCACTATGGAACAAAGCTGAATGATAACAAAATCATTTTTCCTAAAACAACCTTTATACCATTTTTCACTGATTGTCCAGTAATTCTTAAGTGAGCTGAATTAGAAGAAATGGTAGTTACCTGTATTTCCATTTCTAATGAGCACTTTATTGGAGTATATCACATATACTAAAAAGTGCACAGATCAGTTATCAAAGTGAACTGACTCATCCATGTTATCTATGTATCTATCATTTATCTATCTATCTATCATCCATCTATTATCTATCTATCTATCATCTATCTATCTATACATATATGGCTCTCTGAAAAAAATCCAGCCATAAATTTCTCTATTTTTCTATTACATGGCTGGATACTTTCTGGACAGCCCCTGGGATATGCCTGGTATGTAAAACAATTCTCTTTTGTGGAATACAATAAAAATACATCTTTATATTGTTTCCCATGTACCATTAAAATTATTTGGTGTGAGAAATGTCGACTTCCCCTTGCTACTTGATGAAATCTGGGGCTCTGGCTGAGACTCTCCACAATCTGGTCATTCTTTGGTGTTAAAAAACTTTGAGTCACTTTAAATTGTAAATACAGTCTCAATTTAATGTTTATATTTTACAGTAAATAATCAAAACTATAAACTTGCTTTAATATTGGTCCTCGCCCCTCTTCACAGCCAGAGCCACTGTGGGGAGGGTGTTTTCCTCTTTACCTTTTTTCTGCTTTGAGTATGTCCTTCTCCCTAATGGTTTGGTTCTCACCTTACCAGATTCAACCCCAGGGAGATACAAGTAAAGAGGAGGGTATAGTTTTCTACAGCTGCAGGTATATGCGATGTCTGACTTTTTCTTTCATGGTACTTCTGGGTTCTTCACAGGTGCATTTCACCTGCCCGGTCCTGTCACAACTCCTACATAAATTGATGCACCTTCTTCTCCAGGCCAGATTCTTCCTGCAGCCTCAGGTTTTCCTGCAGACCATGTCTCCCACTGTCCAGGCAGCTTTCACGGACAGTCTTAACAATAACTCTATGCTCTCTCTTTGGTTCCCAAATGTTTTTATGCCTGAGTTTGAAAGGTTTACTTCCCACATCTCTTCCTCCTGCCTAGTTGCCTCAGGGCAGTAGCCACATCCTCTGGTCTTTGGCATGTTCCAAATAGTGGCTCAATGTGCCTCCTTAAACACTGAGAATGCACCTCAACAAACGTGATGGATCTCTTTGGAATTACAGTGAATGGACTTGAGGTAAAGGGCATGGAGTTGGGAGTCACAGCATAGGAACAACACTGTCCAAAAAAGGAAAACAAAAAAAAAAAACCCCAAAAAACAAAACAACCAAAAAACAAAAAACCCCCAAACAAAACAAAAACCAAAAAACAAACACAAAAAACCCCAAAAACCTCTACATAAAATGTTCTTTTTATTCTCTGTTTCTACTTTCTGTGTGGGTCAGGAGCCCCAATGAGAAAGGCCTTCATGTTATAAAACTATTCTCAAATATTTATTTTGAAAGTTTTCATTTTGTTCTTTCATCTTTCCTGGAACCTCTATTATATTATGAATGCTTATTATTCTTTTGTATAGCTATGGGTGTGTATAACAGTAATAAATAAGGTTTTTATATAGTACCTATTCTTTATTTCCTTAAATATATGTTATAATAATTTCCCCATGCTAATAAAGATTTTTCTTTCATAAAATTTTAATGGCTATAGATTATTCCTTTCTATGAATGCAACATATCTTATATAAAATATTTCCTACTTTGGACAAACTGCATATGATTATTTTCCCCCAATTTTTACTACTGTTAATAAAGTACTACTTGTGTAAATTCTTAGTGGAGACATTCATGTTTATTTCCTTAAGATAAATCCTTAGAAGAACTGCTGAGTCAAATGTATGCACATTTTTAAGAGTTTGGGTATACATTGCCAAATCGTCCTCCAGAAAGTTTGTCTCAGCAGAAGTGTATAAAGTTCTTGTTTAATTTATACTTGGCAATAATTCATATGTAATTTTTCTAGTCTTTTTCATTTGATGAATAAAAATTAAATCTCACTGAGAATTCATCTTCTATTATTATTGTGTTTGAAACTATGTATTTGTATATATGTATGCACACATATACATATTAGATATTTGTATTTGATTTTAGAAAACTGTTCATTTCTTTATCCACTTTCTATTGGTACATTAATTTTTTATTTATTTGTGTTTAAATATTAAGGGCATCAAAACTTTGGCTCAGATCAGTAAAAATTAAATTAAAATATAGAAAGCATATTGTCTATATCAAACAGAAGATTCAATATATGAGATAGGGTATAAAAGATTTGAAACCTCTGAAGGAACCAAAAAGAGAGGGAATGTTAGAGGTGTAAAAACAATAAGGACCTTGACATATAAAAGCCACGAATGCCACTGAGAAGGAGCCATAAGCCTGTACCGGGGGCTTTGTAGTTACAGGACAACTGTGATAGCTCCATCTCCAAATTGTTCTCCCTAATTACACTATTTCCCCCCTATATTCAATAACCAAATTATTGCTTTTAATATTCAGATTGGACCATACACTACCTCTTATAATCATCTAAAAACTTCTCCTCTCATTCAGAGGAAAATCTCTAGAACCCTTAGGATATTCTTTAAGAACACTTACCATATCACCACCCTCTTCTCACAGCCTAAAGCTCTGACTCCCCTTCCATTTTTTTTTTTTATATTGATCCACTTGCTTGTCTTCAATCTGCCAGAGATACAGTCATTTCAGACTTGCTTTTCTCCTGTCTGGAATGATCTTTCCCCACATATTCTGATTCTTACTCCCTCCATCCTCAGTTTTTCTCAAAACTTGCTTTTTCCGTCAGATCGTTTTAACATTCCTGTTTATAAAACTGCCACCCTAGAGCTAGCATCCGTATTCCTGTTGCTCAGTTTATTTTCCTTCATTGCACTTACCAACATCTGACATATACCCTAGTGTCCTTATTTACTTGCTAATTGATTGACTATCTCTTCAATTAGAAGTGAACTGGGGGTTCCCTGGTGGTGTAGTGGCTAGGCTTCGGTGCTCTCACCGCTGCGGCCTGGGTTCGATTCTCAGCCAGGGAACCAACCAAAAAAAAAAAAAGTGAACTTAATGATATATATATAATCTTATCTTATATATTATAATATATATAATATATATTATAATCATACACACACATGCGTGCGGTGTCAGAAAATGGATACACAATTTAAGAAAGGAAAAAACTGTATTAAAATTATAATAATATATATTCATAATGAAAGATGGATACAAGTCAAGTTTGACTTCTGCAATTACAAGAGGTACTCAAAGTGGTTACTATCAGTGTCCAGACACTTCTGATTATGGCAAAATACTGCTTGAGTAATGTTGACCAAAGTGTCCACTTAAATTGCTGCTTGTGCATTTCAATTTCTTCCCAAAGTACCTCCAGTGTAGCCGGTTTTGTATAGTACACCATATCCTTTAGGGTCCCCCATAGGTAGAAAGCAAGGGTGTTAAGTCAGGAGAATGTGGGGGAAACTTAATCACATCTCTTTGTCCTATTTATTGACCTGTCAAATGGTCTTGTGCTCCTCGAACTGTGCTTCTGCCATTTTCTTTGACTGTCCTGCCTGTCACCTGGTGATGTTAGCATTCATTTGATTAATCCCATCCTTTGAGCAAACATCATACTACACACTGCTACCATAATTCAATTCAACTTTGAAAACAAATACATACATAATAGCTCTTAAAATGTGTATACATTTTTTTGGCACCTCCTCTATATATAATCTTCATTGCCCAGGATGGTGTCAGGCACTTAGAAGAGTCTTAATATATATTTAATTAATGATTTAAAAGTTTAGTATATATGAGGGTTGTCCAGAAAAAAACCCAGACATAATGTCTCTATTTTTTATATTATAGGCTGGATACTTTCCAGACAGTCCTCATAATTGTAGATTTGTTTCTGAACTCTGTGTGGTATGAAGTGATTTACTTGTTCAAATTTGTACCAGTGCTATATTATATCAATTATTACATCTCTATAGATTTTAGAGTTGGAATTTCAAACATTCTTTTTTAAACAAACTTTCATTTTAGAAAAAAATTTAGATTTATACGATAATTGTTAAAGTAGTTCAGTGTTTCTAAACACACTACTCCCAGTTTACCCAGTATTAACATCATATAATTGTATAGGAAAGGGTGTCTATTCTTTCAAATGTGAATATGGTGAAACATAGTGATAAAGCTAATAAAGACATCCCAGGTTTAAACCCATTTAAAGATGGAATTCTATCATTTCTGATTTTTTTAAGGGGGTAGTTAAATGTACAACTACTTAAAATAAATTAAAAGTACTCTTTTCTTTGACTGCTATTAGTGGATATAGTTCTTCAACACAGATCCTTAAATATTTCTATTTTATTTAAAAAGTGAGTTGGTATTCTTTGTTTGTTTCTCCCCTAAAACAAGGGCAATTAAAGGCACAATAATTCTACAGATTATTAAAAAGGATGTCTATTTTTTCAGAGATATTTTAGTTTCCAATGGTTTAACATGTAGAAAAATTAATAGTATCAAGGATATACACTGAAATGAAAGCTCACTCTTGGTTTGCAATTACCACCTGACAGAAAGAGGATTAACTGATAAAATTAGTTTTGACTTAATGAAAATGTTGAACCTTGGAGAAGAATCTGAAATAGAAGTGAAAAGTTGACAAGATTTTTGTTTTGAAGTGTCCATTTTATTTGTATAAAACAGGTTTATCAAATTTAAATGCTACTTAGTTCTACTTTTAATGCAGACAAATGAAACAAAAACATTTCAAAAGTTATAAATATAGTGATATATTCTATAGAAAGTTTCATATGCAATATTCATATGAAAATGTATGTAGTCAGAAGGATATTCTTGAAGTTTTATTATTTTTTTCAAAAGTTTAAAACTCATTCCTATGTTAACAATCAATATCAGCCTGAAGATTATAGGGGGCCAAGATATAAGCAGGGAGAGCTTTATTTCTTAATGGATACAGTAGCTCTATTTGTCACGCCAGCCTCCAAAATTATCCAGAGGTATTTTTGTCTGAAGCTAGTGTGCCATTGTGGAATTTGTGCAGGTTGCCTTAATCTCTCCAGGCAATGGAGTGAAGATGTGAGTTATGAAAGAAGTATGCTCTAAACCAAATGTTGGCAAACTTTTTTGTAAAAGGATAGCATGTAAATATTTTAGGCTTTGTGGGCCATACTATGTCACAACTACTCAACTCCATTTTTATAGCATGGAAGAAGTCATAGACAATGCATAAATGAATGAGTATAGCTATGCTTCAATAAAACATTATTTTTAGACACTGAAATTTGAATTTTATGTAATTCTCATATGTCATGAAATATTATTCTGCTTTTCAGTTTTTTAAACCATTTAAAATTGTGAACACTATTCTTAGCTTACAGGCTATCCATAAACATGAGGCAGGATGATTTTTTTTTTTCCTTAGCCATTTGTTTCCATTGGCCATTGTTTGCTGACCTCTAATATAAATACTTGAACCCTTCCTCTCAGGACAGAATTTACCTAACAATTGAGCAATTGATGGTAGTAGAGTTTACTAAGTCTTTCAAGTAATACCACAAATCTAGTTCTGGGCTAGTGTCACCATATTGATTTTCCAAACTGTTTTTTGCCTACTCTTGAAAATATTATTTCTAGAAACTATGAGGATTTGATCAAAGTACCAGATACATTATTTTTACAATTTCTGAACAAAATGTAGACACTGTCTTTTGTGTGTGTGTGTGTGTGTGTGTGTGTGTGAGAGAGAGAGAGAGAGAGAGAGAGAGGAAAGAGGTCTTTGTATGTTACAATGATATTTCTTGCTTTTCCCCACACTATGAATTAATTTTCTGCCTTGTAAATTACAAAGAATACTTCTATGAGCAGATGAGGTCAACATACATTTTAGTGAAATGAAGGTATGCTATAGTTCAAGGTGAGCCCTAACAGACCCGCCTTCTCTCTGCTACAGTTGTATGTCATTAGTCATTAAAGTTTTAGCTCAACAGCATCATGGAGTAAGCTGGAAGAAGACTAGTTGTGAGATGTCAGAGAGATACCTGAAAGTATCAGGGTACCTCAATTTTGAGGTGGGTATAAAGAAGATAGATGAAAAAGAGGCTAGAAGATATATTTTATTTAACTTAAAACTTCTGTACATTAAATCCATAAGACTATTGTAGATCAGTGGTTCTCAAATTTTTTCCACTTGTGTACCCCTTTTAAACCCATCTCAATAAATTGTACCCCTTGGTTTTAAAACAGCTGTTTTTAAATAGTGACTTTTTGTCAATGCCTATCTTAATGCAAAGTGGTGCAAATGAGGTAATAAGTTAGGATAGAATAATTACTACACTAAAAGTACAGAGTATAGATTTAATTTTATAATATCTGTAACACAGTTAAATATTGGTAAGGAGGATCAAGTATTTAATAAACTCTTAATTTATTATTAATAGCATTTATTTGTGTTATCTGACAATTCTGTAATAATTGTTATTATTCCATAACTAACATTTTGTATTTTTACTTTACTTGTTTGTTCACCATTACTGATTATTTTTCAAGTACCCCTGAATGGCCCAGCACATATTCCCAGGATACACATACCATTGCTTGGGAACTGATGTTCTAGATGAATAAAATCTATATATAGTTAAAGCAGAATATTTAGGACACAATGAAGTAATGATAGTCTTCCCTTTTGGTCTTAATTTGAGAAATGCATGACTCTAAAGCTAAAGCCTAAAGAGAATAAATAAGTTGCTTCTTTTAGCAGGGAAGAAAGCAAAATGATGAGTAGAAACACAAAACTTTTTTTAATACTTCAAAATTTTCTAACCATGTAATGTATTGATTGAAAGCACTAATAAGACTCTTTAGTAGTTGAAAGTAAAACTATCTTATTAAAAGCAACAAATAATGTATAAATTTTAAAATGCAAATTGTTTATTTGGCATTGGCCATTGTAAGGGAGAAAAGGCTTAGGTATTGGCAAAAGATTATACTGCTATATTTATTTTATTTCAGATTTACAGCATGAAACGTATATCCTGAATGTTCAAGCACAATACATGCAGTGTAATCAAATAAAATATGAACTATTTCACATTGGTTGAAACATTATTTTTCAGATTTGATACAGTTTTGACTTGCTCAACATATGCCTGGGGCTTACGTTGAGTAGTTTTAATTTATTTAAATAATATGTATTTTACTGTGCATACACAGACATTGAGTATAATTGATAACATGTCCTTAATGCACAGTGCCATGCAAAATTCATGACTTAATATAATTGACTTGAAAGTAGTAATTCCACATTTATCTCCCAAGCTGGTCAGCAGAGGAAAGATGAATATATCTTTTGAAATGTTTTAATCAGTGTGCATTCTCCACCCAAAATTGTGGTTGGGTGAATTCCAGAATGACTTTATTTGTCTTCCTCATATTTATCAAATGCTAAAGTGAAATAAAGGAACAGCAACAAAAAAACTTGTCATAAATAGAAAATCTTAAAATTAACTATTTTTGTCATTCTGAGGTTTTATTTTTTTAAGACCTCACATTTGGCTACAGAAAAGCAAGGTGGTTTCCATCTTTTCAAGACACAATGTAGTGCGTTGTTCATTGGGCTGTTTGGCCTGCCAAAATTCCTTGGCAAAGGGAAGCCTCTGGCCAGCTAACTGTGATATAATAAATGATCTGACCAGATTGTCAATGAATTGAGATCTGAAGTTAGAGCTGGTTTGGGGATGGAGAAATTAGTTATTTCTCTTCAACTCTTGCCCTTAAAAGTATGAAAGCTCTGAAAAGTACACCACAAATCTCTGGAGAATTAATACTGTAGCAAGGAGTGGTGTGTTTCTCATTTGTCTAATGTTATGAATCATTTATTTACTTACAAGGGAATTCTCATTATTAAACATTTATTGTGTCTGATTTTAAGTATAACACATGTTCATTTGGATAATATGGTAAAGTTTAAAGAAAAGAATAACAACCATCCATAATTTCACTACCTATACATAATCCATTGTTAAAATTTTGATACATTAATAGCTGCATTGTAGACTACATGTTGTGTGTGTTACTTTCTATTCTACTTTTATTAGATTTATATTATAACAAGAATTTTTCAAGTCATAAAAATTGTAGTAAATACTATTTAAATATTAAGTATTCAATCATAACAATAATATTTGATAATTTAATGTATCGACATACCAATATTTTTGCAACTTCAATATAAAGTGTTTTAATATCTAGATTTGCTCACAAACATTGCTTCAGTTTTTCATGCTTACAATCCAACACGATAACATGAACTATAATTTTGAGATCTATGTTAAGTTGTTGCCATTTTTAATTTTTGTAGTTGCTGCCCTGGTAAATTTAGGCAAAGAAAAATAGAACTTTATGTCAAGAATAACTTTCATAAAACTTTGATGCGCTTCACTGAGAATATGCATGGAATCAGTAGGGGCTCAGCCAACATGTGAGGTATCAAGTATGTTTCGTACTCTTTATAACGTTCTATTTGATGTGGCCTTCTTTTGCCTGAGTGTGCTTGTTTCATACACTCTCAGAACATTAGGATGTTCTTAAGTTTTATTCTATCTTGGGTAATAAAATTTATTTAGATTAAATCAAGTTGTATAAATGTCTACTGATTTATGAATGGTATTCTGTAGAGATGGGATATAAATTAAACCACTCCTCCATACATCCATTCCTTACTTTGTTTATTCATATGCTGTTTTTAAGCCTATTCCTTGATGCTAAGTTTTCCATAATTTTCAACCACCCCACCAAAACTCTAATCTAGGATAAACTTAAATATATTAGTTAATTCAACAAAAGTTTAATAAATACCTAACAAGTGCTTCTGAGAGTTGTAGACAAAAGAATACAGCAGGACACATAACACCAAAACCTCTTTTATCATGGAGTTATTAACATTTGAGGAAAGGTAGGGAGAAGACATTGGATAGACAAAAAACAAAACAAAACAAACAAAAAAACAAACCCAAAATTAGACAGTGGTAAAGTAGTACACTGTTAATTAAAATGAGAATTGATAAAGAATGGTACTTAAGCCAGTATGCACAGAGAAGGCACAAATAAAAAGATGACATTTAGTCTGAGATCTCAGTATCATAAAAGAGTCAGCTTTGTGAAGACCACAAGAACTAGTCTTTCAGAGAGAAAAAAGTGCTAGGGCAAATGTTTTAAGGTAGAGACCATCTTTGTGTTTTCAAGGTCTGTAAAGAAGGTCCATATGACCAGAGCTTAGTAAATAGAGAGCAAATATGGAAAACATATTACAGAAGGAAAAGGATGATTAGATATGATATGATATGATATGATATGATATGATATGTAAGGTAGGATGAGGGTTTAGATTTCATCCATTTGTATGAAGAACCCATTACAAAGCTTTAGAGAGATCAGACATGTGATGTGAGAGTTAGCAATATAATTTTTGTTTCTTCATTATGGATTATTTATAGGGACTCATGTACAAACAGAGAGACCATTTACCAGTTGTAGTAGATAACAAATGCAAAAAAGATGATGACTTATATTTGGTTCACAACAGTGCAGATAAAGACAAGAGGATGGATATGAAACATGTTTTTGAAGGTAGATGATGAGATAACAGATTCAACCAGGAAGAAGGAGATTTGGGGGTTAAAAATATTGGCAATTTGTGTGCCTTTTGCTGGAATGGAAAAGACTGAGAGTAGAATTGGTTGTGGAGGTAAATCAGGAGTCTCTTTTGGACATGCTAACTTCTAGATACCAATATGATATCCAGTTGGAGATATTAATGAGGCAACTTGATATATAACTGAAAAATTGAGGACAAGTAAGACAGAGAATACTGGAAATAAAGGCATAGGAGTGTATCTGCCTATAAATAGCATCTAAATCCATGAAACAAGGTATGGTACTGGTTGCAATCATATCTAGTTTACAGTATTCCTGTGTCCCGCAATTTATGCCATGGTGCTTTGTGAGTTTAGCATTCACATAGACAACTCATCTAATTTCTCATATTCACAGATACTTGGCCTATTCAATACCAGTGATCTTCACCTTACTCCATTTTGTCACTTATTCCCACAGCTTAATCTTGGACCTTGGGCCAGGCATGACTCATTACTTCAAAACTCTTACACTCCTGATCCTACCCCATCATTACCAAGCAAACACTCAGTCCAATCCCAAATCTATTCTCTGTGCTTTATCAAATACTAGCTAAAATATTATTACAATAAAAACACTTCAATACATTTTTAAAAGTTATTTTCTTCTATCTTTCAGAGATTTTTTTAAATGTAGCATTTAAGATTAATATGGCTGTCAATAAAAAGATATAAAATGGCATATATTAAAACTTTAAAATTTTCATTATTAGTACCTTGGAGAGCCTGTTGGAATTGGTTCAAGAGCCCAGTGACATAACGTTAGATGAACATTGTTCTGATTCTCTTGAACTTTGCACATGGCTATAGAAAGCAGCTCCATTCCCAGGCTTTGTGTTAACATTCAAGACAGGAAGAAGTTGGGAAGGGGAAGAGGCCACTTCCAGCTATGATTGTCCCTTCTGAATCCATCCATTTCTTCTCCATCTCTACTCTACTTTTTAGCATTAAAAAATTGCTTTCCCTCCTTTTTTCAAAGCCTACTCATCCACAGTAGTTCTTGATTGTAATCTCTCCACTCTCATCTTTCTTCATCATCATTTCTCTCCTCTTCCTCAGCTACCATCATTAACGTCTTTATTTTTCTACTCACTTCTCTCACTTCTCTTTAGCTTAATAAAAACAGCTAGGTGTCTTATAGTAAAAAATGTCTTTTCCTCATCTTTTATATTTCATAATTATAGTCATCACTGACTGTCTGACTCACATTCCATTCAATTAGCCACTGTGTTATTTTCTTTCCCTCACCATTCCAATAAACTGTTCTTTTAGAAGTCACTGATGACTGCAATAATGTCAAGAGCAAGTCCTTGTTTTATTACTTTTTGACTAACTCGAACCTGTTCATTAGTGGTTATCTTTCTTAGAAGTGTCCACTTAAAAGTGTCTTCAATTCTATATTAAAAAAAAAATCTCTGAATTTTCTGGAACCATGTGTTGATGGCCTTCTTTGCAGGTGAGTCTTTGGCATATCAGTATTTTCCCAAATTTTATACTTGATTTACTGACATTATTTCCTCTGAATACGTGACAAATGTGCTTTCAACAACTCTCATGGTTCCCACAAAATATGTTAGGTCAATGACTAAATATCGACATTTCCACTACGATATGTTTTCTGATAGCTTATCTGACACCTATCTGTATAAAACATTATTTAAATGTGCCATCACCAAATTTAACATGTACAAAACTAATTTAAGATATTTTTGTTCTTCTTCCTCTACCTGAAAACAAAACTATTTACCACATCCAATGCTTAAAATTCTTCAGTTGTTTTCAATCTTTTATAGGATAATCCTTCAGGTTTCCCCATTGTTCATTGAATTCACACAAGGTATCTCAGGGCAATGAAGATCTCTGCTTCAGTCTTTATCTGAAACCTGGTCCTCATGTTATTATACAGCCTTGCCTCCATTTACTTCTTTACTCACACTTTAGGGATTGATAAAACCAAGTGTGCAGAGCTTTTGGAACACACTGCCATGAACAACTCCTGCCTCTCTTCTGACTGCTCTCCTCTGAGATTATTCTTCCTAATTAGGTGTCTTGATCCACTTAACTATTGCAGATTCTTGTAAATTTAGCTTGGTACTACTTCTTTCAGATATTTCATGCCTGACCTTTACTTTTCTCCAAATTTTTAGTTTTCTCCAGTCACTGTATCACCCTCTCTCCAGATATATCAAAGTAATTTCAGTTTCCCAAACGCTATGATTTTTCCACTCTTGGATTTTGCACACACTCTTCAATCTGATCTTTCCTCTCCTCTTTCCTTACCTAACCCTCATACCCTCCAATAGCTTTTCTCTAGGACATTTTCATTTTCATTGTAGATATTATTTCCTCCCAGAAGTCTTTCTGAGCATCCCTCTTGATGTGATCCTTTAATGTGGTCTCATGGTATGATAACAATATCAAATACATATAGCAATTAACATGTCCCAGACACTTTTATAAGTACTCTGCATATATTATTTGACCCTCACAAAAATGCTGTGATGCAAGCATGATTATTTCTCCACTTCAGAGATGAGAAAACCTAGGTATTGTGACATTAATTAATTTACTCCATGTTTAACAGCTAGCAAGTGATTTGTGCCTAGGCAAACTGACTTTGCTCTTACTGTATTTTACTTCTTCCATCATACATATAACTTGGTTTACTTGCTGTTATCATTTATCAGAATATAAATTTAGGGGGTGGGAAAGGAGGGAGGTGATGCAAAGAGAACTCACACTGGGTGGTGAACTTACTATATAACAAGTTGATGATACACTGTAGAATTATACACCTGGAAGCTATATACTTCTTACTAACCAATATCACCCTAATAAGTCTAACAATAAAAAAAAGAATATAAATTTCATGGACACATTCATTACTGAATCCCCACAATCTATCCAAAAGCCTTTGAACATATTTAGTGCTCAACAAATTTTTGATAAATGACTAAGAGACATAATTGTTTCTCTTCTGTGTTCCCTTAACATTCTGGGAATATCTATGCTTTTTGCTGAATTCTTGCCATTATTTACTTATAGACTTTTTGGCCTTAATTAATTGTCAGTCTCTAGGACAGAAAACTATATTTATCCCTTAATGTGTCTCAAGTGAAGCCTTGTGTTCAATAAATGTTTGTTGAACAAATCTGTAAATAATACCAATGGAAGAAATCTTTGTAAGATATTTTGGGGTGCATATCAGCAATCCCTTTCTACCTGCACTTCTATTTCCCTAGAAATATATTTATAACAAAATACTTACATTAGTCATATTTTTTGAGACCTTTTTCTATTTTATTATAAATAATGATTCTAAAATAAATCTTCCTTAGTGTTCTAAGACTTATATAAATTTTAATTATCTTCAAATATTACACCACTGTCCAACAACATAGCAAAATACATCTTAATAGACCACTAAGTGCTCAATACTAAATTGCCACAAGTAGTTAAAAATTAAGTAGAAGATATATTTCTTGCTTACAAGGGCAATGTAATAGAGAAGTTAGCTCTAGTACACACAAAAAACTCTCTGTAAACATAAAAGATACATGCATGCCTATCTTCCTATTGACATGTTGAGATACACACAGTTGCAAGAATATCTGAAGTGAATGGACCCAGGTGGATTTAGTTTGACAAATTTTTCAAGAGTTCAGTCAGAGAAACTTGAAGGAGGATCATGTGATTTTACACATTAAAAAAAAAGTGAGTAATCCAGAAAAGGCCGTGAAAATACATACTTTAATACCACAAGGAGAAAATTTTGAAATATTTTCATTTTCTTAATTTAAGCATTTATAACAAGTCACAAGATTGTATATAATAGCTTGACCTGCTACTTAGAGATGATTTCATAAAAGTCCATTTTCTTTGACAAATAGTGCAGGCGTGGGCTTAATTTGTATTTTTTATTACCCCACTGTGTTTGTATTGCCATATATCTCAGCAGGATCCCACATGATATTTCCACCCTTTTCTTTTATCATCTCTCTTGTTTATGCAGTATTCTCTGGCTTATTGTTTCCATGGAGAGCAACTTCAGGAACTCTTGCAACCACCACCTGCATTTCTAGTACTTTATTAGTTCATCTCACTTAAACAAGCTCTTTTTGAATTGAGGAAGTAGGCTCATGTTTTGTATCAGAAGTATTTGACATCTAATATTAAGTTAAATTGTATGAATATTTTATAAATACCAATAATGTATGTATTCACTATATTTTTCTACCACTGGACAAATTTTAAATACTTATCATATAACATACTAGGTGTTACATGCCAGAAATGAGTAATTTGAATGGAAAAAGATGATTAATTTCAAAATATAGTAGCTATTTTAAACATAATTTTTATTTGAATCTTTTCCAAGAGGTTATTATGAAATTGATTTGAATAAACCAAAAATTTCTCTAAAGAAACCCTATTTCATACTTTTGAGAAGTTTCATTTGCATAATTTCCTCATAAAATGTTATCTTGAATCCCAGTGAAATGGTGACGTTGCATTGCCTAACACTGACAATATCAGTGTTTTTGAGTTGAAACATGGAGACCATATCTTTAGTGCATGAGTTTACATACATCGGCCCATAAAAAAACAGAATAAATTATGTCTATAGACACAGCCTACAGTAATAAATGAAGAAGAAAAAAAAGTCACCCAGTTTGCTTTCATCTGGCTTTTCTTTGCCACTAAGCATTATAACATCTAGTCTGGAATTTATTCCTTCCATTTGTCAGGAGAGGATCAAATCTGGGGTTCATTCTCTAGCAAACTGCTTATCAGAAAAAGACAGAATTATACAAAATAGTCTAAGTGTCACTCTTCCTTTCTGAACCCACTTTGGTCTCTGAAATTCCAGCTACATCCCACAACTCATAAATTACTTTGATTTTTCTTATTCTTAACAGTCATGCTATTGTTTTCTATGCAGAAACATTACAACAAATTAGGAACAATTGTACATATGCACAGAGAGGATTAGGAAATATTTCTCCATCTATTACTGGGAAAGAGCTATTCGCCTGTCAACCAAAATGTGAATAATCAGATTTATTTACAGTTTTAACACTACATAGTTAATGTGGGAGAAGAAAGAAATGTTGACCCTTTGTATAAAAAATAGATGTCAAAACAGCTAACATTTGAATGTACCAGATGTTGTTTTAACTAGAGGCTTTACTTGTATTATCTCTTTATACGTGATTGTACTCTATAAAGCGGGTATTATCCCCATTTCTGCTTCACAGATAGAGAAACTGAAGGTTTATAAGTTTAACTCACTTTCTCAGTAACCCTTAGCTATTGAGCAGGACTGAATTTGAGCCCATGTCCATTTGGCTTCAGAATATGTATTCCTAAACAACATGCTCTAACATTTTATATTTAATACTCCAAACCAAAAAAGAACTTACTGTTAAGCACTGTTTAAATTATATGTTGTTATGTTTTCTATAATTTCAATTAAAGTAAAATTTAATAACCTTTGAAACAGAGTTTAAGGATGAAACGTAATAAATGAAATAAGTTGTATCTCAGAATATTTCAATTTCAATGAATTTTGAAATTGTAAAAATATCTTATACACTTTTTACTGAAATATTATGTAATACATCTTCACCAACCTCTTTAAGCAGTTTCCTCAACAAATCTCATTATTTTCACTTTGGGTGTCTCCTTGGCTTCTCTTTAATTATTCTCTCCTTATTTTCTAAAAATTAATTATTCTTTCTCCATTTGTTTTAATCTGCCATATTTTGTCCATTCTCCTTCTGTCATCTAAAAGTTTACTTAAATATTTTGGCTTCTTAAGGTCTTCTTCCCAGGGTAGCATTTATTTCCTTTTTTGTATTCCTGAATGGCCTTAGGAGGATGGAAGAAATACATCCTTGCTCGGCATGATGCCTTGAAACAAAGGCTTTGTATATTTAACTTTTTAAATGACGATTGAATAATTGTTACAGGTATATCAGATGTTTAGTATCCATATTGAACTACTATTACTTAACTCCATTCTTTATTTTTGTTTTTGGATTTCTGTGTTTTCTCACACAAAAAGGAAGATAAAATTTTATTAAATTAAATAAACTAGTTTAAACTGTTTTCTTCCTCTTCCCTCAAGAATGCTGCTTTCTCTTTTACCACTCAAATGCAAATATAGACATGACATTTCCTTGATTCTTCTTAAAAGAGATAAGGCTATACATTAAGTGGAGAAAATAAAATTCTAATACATGTAAATGGAGAATTCACATAACATGAAAATTTCCTAGGCTATACTTTTTTTTTTTTTTTTTTTTTTTTTTTTTTTTTTTTTTTTTTTTGCTTTTTGGTATGTGGGTAGCTCCCTGAGTGGGAACCGAACCCAGGCCACAGCGCTGACAGCGCCAGCACCAAAGCCCTAAGCCACTGCACCACCAGGGAACTCCCTAGGCTATACATTTTAATGAGAATTTCTGGAAAGGATTCTGGAAAAATGGCAGGAACCAAGTAAACAAACATATCTACTATAACTCGTTACTGTGTGCAGTCAGAGATGTCTGCAGAATTTTCAGACTTCACCCATAATTGTGAGTAGTTAATAATCTTGATGTAGAACATTAATTAGTTAAACATTATTGAAGAATGGTATTTCCTCCCCTCTCAAGACCTTGCTTTTCCTTCTAGCTGGGTAGAAATGGGAAACCACTCAAATAAGTCACTATTTTATTTCTTTCTCTCTAATTATAGCTGCTTATGTGAATAATATTGACGTTTTATTTATTTATTTATTTAATTTCCTCTGGGTGTCCAGAGTTTTTGAAATCTATGAGACCTCCGCAGGCATTTTCACCACCTAATACCCACATCCAACAGACCTGCTTTGACACAACTTCATTTACTTTTTCTTAACTCTTCTCCTGTGGCATATGCTTCTGAAAATTCCTTGCCTAGCAAACATCCCCTTTGTAGGAAGTACAGGTAGGATTGCTCAAGCACAATTAATTTTCTAGGTGTCCATTTAATCCATGGTAAACCCATATGTATCTTGTCCTGCTCTTAAAATTGCCATCTGTCCCTGCTCTGATATGAAAAAGGGACGTCTCCAAGTGCACAGCTGATGTAGATATTGACCAGGAAAGGAAATTAAATGCTAGATTCCTCTTCTTCCCATGGGCAGCCTTGCCTCTCTCTTCCTTGACAACCTTTCCCCCACAAATACTATTATACCTTTCAAGGGACAAGTCTAAAGACCCCATTCCCTTTCTTGGTCCTGTTAGAGAGTGGCAGCAGGCTAATGACTTTAGGACCAACTTTACATTTTGTAAGCCTTGGGTAAAGATGACAAAGCCAAAATGTTGATTATTACTTTACAATGTAAAGTTTCTTAGCAACTGTTATTTTTTGGTTTTAGCACAATCCTGAAAAACTTAAATGCCAGTGGATAAAGCATATCTGATCACTCTCCAAATATTTAATGGGATCTTTGATATTCTCCTCATATTGCATTTACTGTCATGTTTCTATCCTATTCACTTTCAAGCTTTAATAGATTAATTTTCTGTCACGTATTGTCAATGAGTTTGTACGTGCCATTTCTATTCAAGTATACTTTCATGAGATTTTACTGTGATCAAATGATATCCTTGTATTTTCATAGGTATTATATTACTGCCTTTCCTTATACAGCTAGCATTTAAAATATAAAATTAAGTAAAATACCTTTCTTTTTGTGCAGCAAATATTCCCCCCAAATACACAAATAATGCATCAGTGAATAATACTTTTATTATTAATTTATTAATTCTAAAAATATTTGATTTAGTTTGTGAGATTTTCTGTCTCAACTCTTATTTTGAAATGCTGTTGACAAGAGAACTGCCCAAATAATCATTTCCAAAGCATTGTCATCTCAAACTAACTCTGAAAATAGAAGGAAGAAAATTTTCACATAGAGAGGTGGGCTATGTAAAATCACGTGAAAATTTTATTACAGTTTTATAAAGTATTATCTTTTCACTAAAATATTTTAAATAAAAAGGCTAAAACATAATATAGTAAGAGAAAGAATACCTTGTTTGAGAGACCATACTTTGTCACATGGGAAAAAATAATATATAACACACTTCACATATAATGTAGTCATGAGGTGTTTTATCAGAATTGCTGAAGTAACAGAGTTCTAACTATGTTTTATTTGGTGTTTGGTCTTAGCAGGAATTTGAGTCATTCAGCTAAGCTGTCAATACAAGCTCTCTGTAGCTTTTGCTCTCACTCTTGCTCTCTCTCTGAAGATTGTAAGATTTTATTTTTTGCTCGCTGATCATCATGCTTCCCACTTGTTAGAAGGTGAATCAATAGTTTCTTCTCTACATGGATTTAAAAAACAATCTTGATTTTAATAAATGCCTGGTAGAACTAAGAATTTCTAGGACATAGATATGTTAAATACAAGGCAATTTTATAGTCAATCTTCACTCCTGTAAAGCTTAGAAATTATTGAGAATGCCTTGAAAATGGACAACCCATAAATAAGTGATGCTATTCTTGAGAAAAATAACTGTTACAGAGTTTTGTTGTTGTTTTTTTTCAATCAACATATCCCCTATGCTGAACTTTACATCCTTGTGACTATTTTTATAACTGCCATTTTGCACTTCTTAATCCCTTTGACTTTTTTGTCTATCCTTCTTATCCTGTCCCATTTGGCAATCATCAGTTTGTTCTCTGTATCCATGAGTTCTTTTCTGTTCTGTTTCTTCATGTATTTTTTTATTAGATTCCACATATAAGTGAAATCATATGGTATTTGTCTTTCTCTGACTTACTTCACTTAGCATAATGCCCTCTAGGTCTATGTGCATTGTCACAAATATTGTAATAACTACGTGTGGTGCCAGATGGGTACTGGACTTATCAGAATGATTATTTTGTAAGGTATGTAAATGTCTAATCATTATTTTGTACACCTGGAACTAATAAAAAATAAATGTAAAAAATTCAATCAAATATTCATTCAGTTATAATAGTATACTCGTAGGTAGTAGTGGTATGAAACCAAGAAATCATGTATAATTATATTTATTTTAACAACATTATTATTCTTTCTTGCACTTGCAACATGTAGTGAAACACAAAAGATGTGGGAATTAGAACAATCTGAAAAATCATGTTGATTTAGGGGCACTTGAATATGTGTTCTTGTCCTGAGACTCTTTCTGTTATTCTTAGCTAAGGAAGAAACTGAGTATTATGTGTGGATTATTGAAAAAATTATGACCTACTACATTTTTAAACTTATTGATAATAATAATAATTCTAAGTTGAATATGAATAACCTTGTAAACAGTATTTCACATCCATCAATTATTATTAATATTAATAACAATTATTGTCATTCAAGTATTTACTAGGTTTCAGACAATTTGTAGAGAAAACTTCAGTTTCAAAAACAAAAAGCTGTAATAATCATTTGGCACAAATATTATATTCTACAAGGTCCAGCAGAAGTAACACCCTTTTTAAAGTAGTTAAAATATTGTTACGTTACAAAATTACATACTTATGATTTTATAATAAAAAGTTTGGTATAGATTATCACTTTATTTTTAAAAAGGGGCATTACTTCTGCTGAACCCTGTATATTGTTATTGCACTTTTGGAAAGAAGTGAAGTCAAGATTCCATTCCACAGTTTACTGACTGTGCCCGATACTCTGTATTTCCTCCCAACGTTTCTGAGAAGAAAGCAAGGTAATTATTACTAACTATTCCGTAGATGAGACTCCGTGGTTAGGAAGATCTCACAGGTTTTGGATAAATAATATAACTCAATTCCTGTGATAAACTATATTACACTTCTTTAATTGTGCAGATTTGGGGTGTGAAGTTAGATATAATTCAGACTGAAAACCCCACAATCTTTATGGGACTAAAAAAGGTATAAGAATAATAAACTCAGAAGACATATATTTACACTTGCAAATGTGTAGAATTTGGAAGGGAAGTCAAGTCATTTGGGAGGGGTTTTTTTTAATTCATCCATCTCACATTCTATTGAGAGAAATTTTGGTAAACAATGTTATCTTGATTAGCTGCATTCTTCATTTTTTCTTATTCATTTTTCTTTCTCATATTTGAAGGGATGCCATCTTACAACCTCAAACCTTGTGTTTTTAACTTTTAAAAAAGCGTCTTTTAAAGTATCAACATCACCTACTTATGAAGTTGCTTTAAAGGGATTTTGGACAAGCAAACAAAATGCACTTTCTTCCCACTTACTCTTAATGGCTTGACATAAATGATATTGTGCCCATTTTCTTTTTTTCCCCTTTCATTATAAAACAACTCCATTGTTTTTACACAATAAGAAACATAATACTGTACTGTGCTTTTTTCCCCCTCTAGAAGGCTAATTAGAATATAAATGTTATCTCATAATGAAAATAATTTTCTTAAGAAAAATATCTTTTACATCTTCTGTAACAACAATTTTTCAAAAAAATCTATGACATTACAACCATTAAAGAGATTTTTCCCTTTCTGATATTCTGTATTTAAAAAGCTGCATCTTGCTCTCCCCACTGATCTTTTGCATTGTCCAATAAGAAGGTATAATGCATTGCATTCAACCTGTTGTCAAGAGTCTAAAACCAGGAAGGCAGAGGCATGATTCTGTTAAGATACAGCATATATAATCACAATAATATTCTTTACTTTGAACACTTTTTTGCAAGGATTTTCCAACACCTCTTCCTTTGTTCACCGAGGTTTGGAGGCATTGTGGAGTTGAAAGAGCAATAGACTAAGAGCTCAAAAACTTGAGTCTAGTTCAAGCTTAGCCATTATATTCATTCAAAACATTTTGAGTGGAGTAATTGTGCATGGACTCTGTTTCATTTCCATTTCCTCATGTAGAACTTGGCATGGAACAAGGACTAAATAAATATTTGTTGAATGAATGAACACACGAGCTCAGACAAATTGTTAAAGTTGTCTGAGTCACAGTTTTCTCAGCTGAAAAAATGGAAATAATGATATCTGAACTGTGACAGCATTAAGAAACTGTATGTGTGTTCTTGATCTCTATGTATATGTGCATGAAAGTATTCTATAGTTTGTATAAGCTATAAAATACAGGGCAATGTAAAGAATTATTATTTTTGTTAATACTGGAATCCTTGTTGAAGATAACGAGTGAGGAAAATGAACACTTTATGATACTTATTCACTATGATAAAGACAAAAAGCTGTAAATCCAAAGTTTATGAATACAGAAAGTGAGAATATTACTATGCTTCTTGATTGTGATAAATCTCCCTTACTAGAATACTACACATTTGTTCCCTGAGAGGTAACCTGAATACCATTTAATGCTGCCAATAGAATATTCAAGAAGAAAAATTTAATGTTTTAGATGTCAAACAGAGATGTTCCTCTCACAGTGCACTGCCATTAAATATTGACATCATATAGAAATTCATTAGAGAAAGTAGTTTTTTTTAACATTTGGATTATTCTTAACCTCAGAAAACTCACAGTGATTGGTAGAAGAAAGTAAAAAATGAGTCAGTGGGAGAAAGCCATCTGTGTTTTAGGCCATTCACGAAGTAAAGTGCACTGTCTATAGAGAATTTGAAAACAATAATAAAACTTCACTAAAGTTGGTCTGCTCTTTATTAACACTGTGCCTCAAGTCAGTGATAAAATTTTCCTTCCAGAAAAAAAAATCTGTGTGGTTTTAAGTTCTAAACAATTGCTACATTTACTATTGAGTTTTAATAATGCATATGTAAGCTACAAATTAACACATTTCTATTACTTATCCTTTAGTCAACATTGTATTCTATGTGGAATTTAATTTAACTCTCAGTTATACAGCTTGGCTTTATACATGTATTTGTTTCCAGAATGAGTTCATAAAGATTCAAAATCATTTGAGGTGTCTCTAAGCATGTTCCATGGCTCCATTTAAACAGCAGAGTAGAAATAAACAATGGCAGTCCAATGATTGTAAAATCAAGAAAAAAACTTGAATTGATTGTCTGAACTTTTATCTATTTTTCAAAATATTAGAAACTGTTAGAATTAATCCTAGAGAAACAAAGGTATAGGTCAATATTCCATTTTTCTGGAATTTATTGCAAAATGTGATTTTTCTTACTCTATGTCAAACTTTTCCTTATATTTTAGATTTTCATAAACTGTATGCCAGTGTATCATGTGAAAGAAAATTTTAAATTAAAATGAATGGAAAGTGTTGTCAACTATGAGTATATAGCATTATAAATATGGCTGTACTATTTTCGGACAATAATATTTTAAGAAAATTAATTTTGATAAAGTCATTGATGAATTTAAGACTCATAAAAAGAAAATTTAAAGTTATTATAACTCATTCCAGCTGTAAACCATCATGTAGAAGATATTTTCTAATTCTTTAAAAGATACATTAATATAATTAAAAAATACATATCCACTACATTGCCCCTCTTTGTGCTGTGATAGTACTTATAAATATGTATTTTTCAATTTTTTAGTGAGATGATCATCTATATGAAGTTCAGTAAAGTACAACCTTTAATCCCTGTCTTCTCTACTTCCTGGCCATTATTAATTTCTTTCATTTCATAATTACTTGATATGATATACTCAGAGTGTCACCTATGTGAGGCATGCTGTTGCTGTTGATTTCTTTTCTTTTTTTTTTCTTTTTGCTGTTGATTTTGAACCCACAAACTCTCGGATGAGGAAAGCATGTTGAAGCTGGGTATGTCTCTTTTAAAACCATTTGGAAGGAATGAGTTATTTTTAATAGCAAAGACATTCATTTCTCAATTGAGGTTCATATAATATAAAGGGGAAATATTAAAACTCTCTTCTATGTTTGTACATACAAATGTGTAAATAAGGGATGATTGAGATAATTATAATAGAAGGAGAAATATTCCCGTGATCTTGGTTTGAAATTTTCATTCAAAAAATATGCTACTAAGAGCATGAAAAGTAAGCTACAGAGTGGAAGAAGATATTTGCAATATACATAAACAACAAAAGGTTCATATCAAGAATTTATGAGGTATCCTTATAAATCAATAAAAAAGAAGACAGGGAAAACAAGTAAAATCTTGAGCAAGATGTCTAAATGGCTAACAGACACATAAAAAAGTCTTCAGTGTCATTGATATAAAAAAATTGTAAATTAAAACCAAAATGTGGTATCATTATAAACTCACTAGAAGACAAGGTCCGCCAATTAAGTTCATGGACTCATCCTAGAAAAGTGCTGCATACCTCATTGCTGAATATCCCTATGGTCACCTTCAAAGTACTCCCCTTCGAAAGTTGTGCACCAACACAGGCACCTAGTCCATCCTTTGTAGGAATTTTGGAACTTTTTCTGTGGAATGGCCACCAGAGCTGTCATTGTATTATCTTGATGTCCTGAGTGTCATCAAAATGTCTTTCTTTCAATATTTCCTTTATCTTCAGGTAAAGGAAAAAGTCTTTATGGGTGAGTAGGGAGGATGTTCCAATACAGTTATTGTGTACTGGCTAAAAACTCCTGCACAGACAGTGCCCTGTGAGCTGGTGCATTGTTACGATGCAAGAGTCATGAGTTGTTGGTAAAAAGTTCAGGTCGTTTTCATCTAACATTTTCATGCAGCCTTTTCAGCACTTCCAAGGAATAAACTTGATTGACTGTTTGTCCAGTTGGTACAAATTCATAATGAACAATCCCTCTGATATCAAAAAGGGTTAGAAACACAGTTTTCACTCTTGAAGGAACTTTTGGGTTGTGGAGAATTGGCTGACTTCCATTGTGTACTTTGACATTTTGTTTCAGGGTTGTATTGGTACACCCATGTTGCATCACCAGTGGTAACACAGCCCAAAACATAGTCTCGCCTCTTCAAAAGGTCTTGGCAAACTTTGACTCTCCTTTGCTTTTGTTCACCAGTGAGCTATTTTGGGACCATTTTTACACACATCTTTCTCATGCCAAGTTTTTCAGTTAAGATTTTCCTAACAGTTTCTCTATTGATATTTACTTGGTCTGCTATGCTTCTCACTGTCAGCTAAAGATTTTGATGCACGATTGCATAAATTTTACAATGTTTTCATCGGTTCTGCTTGTTACTGGTTGCCCTGACCTCTCTTCATCAGTGACACTTTCTCTCCCCTTGGAAAGACATTTAATTCATTTGTGTACTGCCATTTTTGTTGTGGAATTATCCCCGTAATATTGTACTAACGTGTCCCTGATTTCACTTCCACTCTCATCAAGTTTAACAAGAGATTTAATGTTTGTTCATTGCTCTAATTCAAACCTGAACATTCTCGTTCTGGCGCACAAAACCAAGCAACAACAATAATGAATGTCACTCAGCAAGACATCACCACATGTTGACATGAACACAACTGTGAGACAACATATACCAAAGTTATGAAACCTTACAGAGTTATTTGCATAGTGCTGCCAACGTAAGCACACAGTGGCAAGTTTGTGAACTTAACTGTCAGACCTCATATGTAAGCTAATATTCTGTTTTTATCTTTCAGATGAGTACTAAATTGTATTATCTACTCCAGAAAATTTTATAAAGTGAAAATTAATTCACCTCAGAATTTCATTCCTTGCTATGCTATTTGTGTAGCATTCAGTTCCATCACATGTGAGTTACTAGGGTTTGAGGGGCTGTCCAAAGCTGCTTCTTATGTAAAGTGTATGCTTCTCAGATCATAAGATTCATAAGAACCTTTCATTCAGAAGCTCCATAATTCTGTAGTTTGCTGATTTAGTCACTTTTCATTGAACACTTGCCAACTATGAACACAGCAACCTGGGTGTAAGTATGATGAAGCACATTTTCCTTTTTATTTTACCATTCACTATATCTTTTAACTTGACAACATGCTCTGTAGGGTTTTGATTATTATTATTTCTTTTTGGAACTTGAGCAACATCATGTAATAGTCATCAATTCACCTTCAGAACACTAGTTATTGTGATTGATGTTATAAATGGCATAAAAAAACACCTTGAAAATTAGTTTATTTGAAATTTATTTTTTGGTCATAATACTTTTAATATCAATGAAATTATTCTTGATTTGAAAAAAAATGGATTTTCATGGAAAAATAATTACTAAACAAGAAGAAAGAAAAAAGATAATAATTTAAAATGTTTTCTTTGACAATGAATAAGTATCACAATGCTTGTTCCTCTCATTCTTTCACACTTGGGGTCACAGAAAGACAACATTTAAAAACGCTATTTTCCAGCTATTACTTAGAGAAGTGTGATTGGGTAAAAAGTTAATTTTCTTTCATATTATGTATTTTTGCTATTAACGACAATTTACTTCTATTTTCATCAATCATGCCCTTAGAAACATTTATATATAGCACTAGTTCAGTTGTAGGATTCTATTAAGGAAGAAAATTCTGCAATACAAAAAGTAATTTTTCAAAAGCCTTGGATCTACTATAGTTTTCAATGATATTATCTCCATAAATTAGTTTACATCTCTTAAAATGTACAGTATATACAGATCTATCAATTATATGCCCTGATGAAATAATATGTGTGATTCTTATTTGATAGATTATTTTAATGCCAGTATAAACACATTAATATATTTAAAAACTTACATTTTAAAAATAATTTTTAAATTTAGAAAATATTAGAATTCTAACCAATTTGAGTATCCTCATAAAATTCTAAAATTTCTAGATGTTCTTGGGGCACAAAAAATTGACATTAACTGGATTATCCAACTTAAGCAAGTATAAACTTATTATTTCTAATGAAAATTGGTTCATTGTTAGCAAAAGATTCCCATTAAGAGGTTAGTGAATACTTTCTTTCTGTTTCTTGATAGTTGCTCTTCTTTCCTTCCTAGATACAGGCTCAGAATCAAATGTCTCATGCTTGGAAATTGTTTGCTATTAGAAAATGAAAGTATGTCTTTTTATCCCCAAATTTACTGGTAGGAAAGTAAAAGACAAGAATGTTGTAGTTGAAATGGATAAATCTGCTACTCTGGTATGTTTTAAGAAAAAATATAAAAAGAAAAGATTCTGTTTTGGTGCATTATTAAATGGATTGAACATACTGATTTTGTTTATATTTTTGATGATATTTATTTCTTAAATTCTGGATCAAAATGACATTGATATGTTTCTTACATATCTTTTAATTATTCATTTTGAATAATTAATAATCAATTATCTATTTTATAATATTTCCTTTTTTTCCCCTTGCAATTTATTTATTATTTTTTAAATTGAGTCATTTGTTTGGTAGAGTTTCCCAAGGTCTGGACTTTCCTAATTGCAGCTTATCAATTTACTGAACATGTTTCTTCCTATTTTACATTCCTTAAAAATTAAGGCTTGATTTGATTTGGGTGAGAAATATCATACCTGGAATCATGTAATTTTTTTATTACAAAATAAGCCAAAATTTGGGAAACTTACTGTTGACAATTATGATTACAATGTCCTTATTACTGAGAGGTGATTGTCACTGAATGCTGATGAAGTTTCTTCCTGATGAAAATCACCGTAAAATATTCTGTGAAAGAAAAATTGGGGAAGAAACAAGCCCATTTTCTGGGGCTGGTGTTTTGATTAGGCTTATAAAGTGATGAGATACCTCACTATTTCACTGGGGAGAAACTTGTGCAGAGTCTTGACCAATGAGACCTGTTTAGCAGTGGGTCCTAACTAGCAATGCTAAAATACTCTCTATATTTTCTTCTACCATTACTCCAAGTTTGTTTATTCTGTCCTTTTAGAAATTAAAGACAAACCTCTGTCAACTCAGTACAAAGTAGTACTGGGCATTCATTCTTTCATTGCCCAAATATCGAGTACCTAGGCTGTGTTAAGAACTAAGAGTATAAAAATTAATGAAATCAAACATGATGCCTGTTTTCATGGCATTTATGGTCCAATAAGGAAGGCAGATAATAATCAAATCATTACTGTAATTAATACATAATTACTAACTGAAAGAGTGTTCTGAAGGGAAATAATATTATTTAATAATATCATAAAGCAAAAGGAACAAACTCTCAAGAAGTAGAGAGAGATAATGAGGACAGTTCAAGGCCAGGCACAACTTCAAGTTGATTAGGACCAACCAGGATATGTTTATGAAACATACAAATATTTCTTAGCTGATCCCAGATATTGGTGAGGGAGGAAACCCAATTCCCGAAAAGACTTCTGGAGTCTTTGCAATGTAGTCCTTTTCATTTATTTTATTAGACATTGAATAAAAGGATTATTCCTGAAAGTAAGACAGGTATGAGCTATTTGTTTTCTGTCTCAAAACTGATTGTAAAACACAGGGATTCTTAACTATCTTGTTTGCCCTGATGGTTCGCACAGGAAATATTGAGTAAGCAGAGAACTATCTCTATTCATAGAAAGTTTTGACTTCTGGAAAAGTCCAATGATAACTTTAACTGCTATTTGGAATACAAACTAAATGACTGGGTGATTCTCTTACCTATACCAGTATCAGGCTGACAATCTTGCTATGTCTAGATATTCAAAGAGATTTCTTATAGATCACATGCAAAGTAACCATAAATAATGATGTGCAAAACTATGAACACAACTTGAACAGATCTAAAAATACAATTTTTTAACACCATAAGTATTTCTCTACTTCAGCAATTCTTTGTGTGCGAGAGACACTAAAATCTTTAATAATAATAATAATAATAATAATAATAATAATACACAATATATTCATGTATACATTTGGTAATGAATAGGAATCAAAAGAAATAGAAAGATAAGGTATGGGCATAATTTATAGAAAAAAGATAAAAAGCAAAAGACCAAATATTTACTTAGAGACTTTTGCAGTATGAAACTTGTCTTGCTCATGTGAACTGTTATTCAGAGAAGATTAAGTGGTGGCCGAAGTGGCTTCCTTATGGAGAGAATTTAGTGTCAAGCAGCTGAGCAACTTTACTTCTTAAAGAACATTAATCCTGAGCTCTCCTAATTGGACTTCTCTCCTCTCCTCTTTCCTCCTTAACTTTCCATCTGGACTTTTTATTAAATGATAGCAGCCTTGATGGAATCTAATGTTCAGAGGAATTTTACATTCCCGAGTCCTCCGGCTGGTGATATTCATAAACATCTTTTGTAAGTACCAGTGTCTGGGTGAAATGATCCATCTGAAAAGATGGCCACTTATTTCATTAAAAGCTGATTAGAAATGATATATTATCATCTACATATATAGTCTCCTTTCTATTACTATATCTTTTCTCTCCTGTCATACTTTTCTTCAGGAGTAATGCATTAGATATTGATATTATCAGTAGGCCTAGTTTATAAGAAAAAGATATTGTTTTTATGTATTTCACATATTAAACCATGAAATTTCTACAGTATGAAAATACCATTTCGGCAGGGCAAAGTTACATTTCTCCTGGTTAGGGTCCTCACATAAAAAACTTTTCAAAAATACATAATAAACACCCTGGTAAACAATGACAAGATACCAAATTAAAAGCCCCCCTGGATAAGATATATAGAAGGGGAAGTCAGCTAAATATCTTCTAGGACTTTCTGGAAAGTATTCAGCCATGTAACCATTCTAGTTATATTGACAATGGCTGGATTTTTTCCAGACAGCCCTTGTATATTTATTAGTAGGTGAAGTATAGATATTTAATCTTACTATCCCATGATTATTTTCCAAGTGACAGTGGAGATATCACTGGGTAATGATGATGGTGAACTAGAGGAGGCAGATGGCAATTTTTGTTCTGGGGTCCACTTCACGTTAGTCTGCTGCTATGGAAATGATTGTGATTCCAATGAAGCCTCCCTGCTCTTAAATGAGCCATCCTCCATATTACAGTAAAATGGTTCCTCCTCTGTGTGGTCTAGTCTGGTTCTAGGTGTGCAGACCTCATGGCTTCCTATCTTCCTACCCATAAGATGGTTAAAATTTCTCACAGCATTCTAGATCAGTGTTGTTCAAGTGTAATATTATTCATGCTGGATTGATAATTTTAAATTATACGAGGTCAGACAATTTTGCGAACTCATCCTAGAAAAAGTGCTACATACTTCATTGGTGAATATCACAATAGTCACCTTCGAAGTACTTCCCTTGGTGAGCTATATACTGGAGGCCAGAGTCTAGTCCACTCTTCAAAGCAATTTTGGAACTCTTTTTCTGGAATCTTCATCAGAGCTGTTATCGTACCCAAAAACTGAACATTAAGTTTATGAACTTACCATGGGGTGCTTAGGTGAGTAGTACTGTCCAAACAACTAGGTAAGGTGTCACAACTTTCAAGTTTTTGAACTTAATTGTCAGATTTTGGGTACAATGACAGCTCTGATGGCCATTCCAGAAAAAGAGTTCCTAAATTGCTTTTGAGGGTGGACTAGGCATTGGTGTCATGGTGTAGTTTCCCAAGGGGAATAATTCGAAAGTGACTGTAGTAATATTCAGCAATGAAGTATATAGTACTTTTTCTAGGATGAGTATGTGAAATTAATGGTCTGATCTTGTATAGTAACCACATTAACAAAAATGAAAACAGTAATATTAATTTTAATAATATATTTAATATCTAGAATAGTATTTTAACAAATATAAACATCATTAATGAGTATCTTGCATTCTTTTTTATACTAAAGCTCTCAAATATGGTATATATTTTTTACTTACAGCACATCTTAGCTTGAACTAGCCACACTTCAGGTGCATAGTGGCCACATGTGACTAGTAGCTAACATACTGGAGAATGTAGCTCTAGATACTAGCAGCAGGTCAGATTATTATTCTCCATCATGTGACCACAATCTTAGATCAAGCAGTTAGCTACCTGATCAAGAATGCCCTCCATTTGTACACACTGAGAACCCTAGAAATGAGATGATCATGTCCCCAATTTAGGAAGTCAAATAACACCCTTTCTTTTAAAGTTCATTCTGTCTTGGAACATACTTGTATTTATATAAGTCTCTATGACATAGTTCATCAGCAGGGCACCTGAACCTTTATTGTCCATCTTATTTCATCCCACTAAGTATCAGGCTTATACATCCTATCCCCTTAGAACTCTTATGTATCTAATTGTTGACAAATGCCTTAAGACATCCTTATAATATACTAGGCAGAAATAAGCAAATCGGTAAGAAACAAAAGAGAATTCCAAATTCAAGTGAGATTGTAAATCATAATCCACATATTATGTCCATAGGCAATTAGTATGTTCACAAAACCAAAAGCAAAATTATTTTTATTCAGATAGAGCTAAATTCTAATTCTGCCTCTATAATATATTTCTGCATCTAATATCTTCACAATAGGAACCCCTTTCACTCTAAAGTAGGAAAAATAATATTAATAATATTTGATATTAAGAATTAAATTGCAACCATACATTGAATACTTGCTTTGGATATGATTCTTTGCTAAGTGTTTTGTATCTATTCATATTTATTAAATGAAGCAAATAAATCTTATTAAATGAAGAAATATATGTAATCTTGCTATCTTATATTAGCTTATCAATGTAGTCACTATAATAAAACAAATAATATTAATAATAAGCATTGCTTTCCTTGTTATTTTCTAGTCTGTCTTCAATTTTCTCAACTGATGATAACATCTCAATTTTCATCATAGAAAACCTCTAAGGACAAAACAATGTGTGTTATTTATTATATAAATCCCCAGGGTACAGTTTGCTTATTGCTTGTAATTTATTCATGAGTGAATGAATAAATGAATAAGTCCTAAAATGGGGGATTTTGAATTCAGCAGTCATGTTGTAGCAAAGCAAGACTTTATCAATTATGCTTCCTATTCCATTTAGAGAGGTGTAATTATCAGACAGCCTCTAAAATTTGTCAAAGCAAACTGAAGGAGATACATGCTATATAGTCAGTGAACCAACCCGAATTTTTACTTAAATAGAAAAATCAGATTTATTGCAAACAGAACTGATTTGATTTCTCACATTCCTTTTTTCTTGCCCCTGAAAAGGACTTAAGCCACAGGTGCACTGCTGTATTTGCTAATGTCTGGAATAGACTGACATGCACAGTAGCAAATCCTGTGGGTACAGAACAGAGTCATATAAAACGAGATTTTCTCTTTGCCAGTTTTCAGATTAGGGGATTCATTGAGTCTGCTTCATTTTTTTCAAAATTTTATAAAGCATTAATGTTTTTCTGTGTACATGTAAGTTGAAAACAAACCATATCAAACAATTTCTGAGCAAATGTTGAGTTAGTGCCTTTTTGTGTACAAACTTCTAGTATGAATTCTAATTTAAAATATTCACTCTATAAGAGTAATTAGAATTTTTTGGCAAATACATCAACATTTCTGGAAAAATTGGATAATCACGTGTAAGAGAATAAAACTAGACCCTTATTTTATACCACTCATATAAATTAACTCGAAAGAGATAAAAGACTTAAATGTAAGACCAGTAATCATAAAATTGCTCAAGGAAAACATAGAAACAGAGCTCTTTAACGTGGGTCTTGGTGATGATGTTTTTGAATATGACGCTTAAAGCGCACACAGCAAAAACAAAAATAAACAAGTGAGACTACAACAAAAAGCTTCTGCACAACAACAGAAACAATCAAAATAATGAATAAACAATCTACAGAATGGGAAAAATATTTGCAAACTATATATCTGATACACAGTGAATATACAAAAAATATAAAGAACTCATACAACTTAATAGAACAAAAAATCAAATAATCCTATTAAAAATAATCGAAGAACCTAAATAGACACTTTTTCAAAGAATACCAATGAATGGCCAATAGACATGAAAAGATGCTCAACATCATTAATCACCAGGGAAATGCAAATTAAAAGCAAAATTGGATATCACCTCACAACTGTTACAAAAACACAAAGATAACAGTTATGTTGAGAATGTGGAGAAATGGCAACACTTCCACACTGTTGGTTAGAATGTGATCAGTATAGCCACTATGAAAAACAATATGGAATTTTCCTCAACAAATTAAGAATCTTACCATCATATAATGTAGCACTTCCATTTCTGGGAATATATCCAAGGAAAATGACTACATGCTGTTTAAGAGATATCTACCCCCACCTCCAACTTGTTCGTAGGAGCATTTACAATAAACAAGATATGGAAACAATTTAAGTGTCTATCCATGAATAAATGGATATATATATATATATATATATATATATATATATAGTCATAACTTCTCTCTCTCTCTACACACACACACACACACACACACACACACACACACACACAAATATTCAGCCATACATGGATGGACCTTATGGGCATTATAGTAAGTGAAATAAATCAGACAAAGAAAGGTATCATATAATCTCACTTATACGAGTATGTAGAATCTATAAACAAAACAAAACACCAAACTCATAGAAAAATAGGTCAGGATTGTGGTTACCAGAAGCAGTGAGTCAGAGGAAAGGAAACTGGAGAAAGGTTGTCAAAAGGTACAAACATCCAGTTATAAGACAAATAAGTAACAGATATTATGTATAACATGATGATTATAATTAACACTGCTAATATATTTGAACACTGTTAAGAGAGTAAATCCTAAAAGTTATTATAAAAGAAACAAATTTCTTTTTTTATCTGTATGATAAATGTTAACTAAACTTGTGGTAATTATTTCACAATATATGTAAGTCAAATCATTATGTTGTTGTAAGTCAATTATATCTCAATAAAAGTAAAAACAATATTTTGAATAGAGAAAAACAAAAGATAATCAGTATTTTGTATTAAATGCTATTTTTAATGACATCCATTGCTTTTATTTTTTCCTGTCCTTTCAAATTTTACTTCAATAGAAGTTTTTATGTAGCAACATTTCCTATTTACATGAATAGCAAAATAATTGCTAATTTGGATGTGAACATGTGTCAGAGTTACTTATTATTTTACATATAGGCTGCTTATTTAAAGAACTTCCACCACAAAAGAACAAAAACCACTAATGGGTAAAACTACTGTAATAACTCAAGAATTCCTGGTCTAAAATTTTCAGGGTATTTCCAAAGCCAGTATTAGAGCTTTTGATGACAGGCTTATGTCAAATAAACATGATTATAATTCTTTACACATGATCATCTGGGAGAATTTTCAGCTGAAGTTTCTACTTAGAGAAATAAATAAACGTCAAGGTGTTTTTCTCAAAGGGAAATTGATGTAAAAATGTATCTCCATTCCCTTCCTCCCTTCCTTCCTTCCCTTTCCCTCCCTCCATCCCCTTTCCCTCTCTTCCCTCTCCCTTCGCTCTCTTTTTCTTTTCTGTTCTTTTCCTTCATAGAGAAATAAGGCTTAAAAATTTGATGTCATGTTGAGTACAACAAATGAGATCCATATTTGGGGGCTCTAAAAGATCAAAGATTATTGCCTAAGGGAAAATGAGCTTGTCTCAGAAGGTCTTGTAACTACTTGGTCAGAGTGAAAGACACGCAGTCCTGCTAAAGAGCTTCCTGGGAAGCCCATTCTCAGTCTGCTTACCATGCTATCTGGAAGGATAGCTCACATGTAGGGATGGCAGCAAGTGATCCACAGATGCACTGCTCTACTCTTCATTGCATGCAGATTCAAGCAGACATGAATTGGATTACACACACCACTTAACAGAAATAGTTCAGAAAGAGACCTGGCTTTTCAGTAAACTAATAAGAAACTTAGCTTGAACATGCACTGAAAGACAAAGACACTATAATAAATGAAGAAAATCATCAAATTTATGAGCATTATCAAGCCATCCCAATTTCAGGACCTATAGAGTTTAAAGTTGAGTTAGAGAACCCCAGCAAGGAAAGTTGATAGATTTCTAATTTTCTCTTCAAGTTATTTAAATATTCACTTCAACTATTTACTAAATGACAATTACAAAGAATTTTTAAAAATCCAAATAACAACAACAACAAAAAGCAAACACTCTGCATTTTTAAGCTTTATAGACTCTTAAAGAGTTCCTATAAAGTGGAATAATATGGCTGAATAAATGAAAGTCAGCAACAGAAAGATAATTATTTTCTCATGTTTAAAAGATCTATAAAAGGGCATGGTGTGGATCTTCTGATCATTTGCAAACATAAATATCTGAAGGTAAAAGCTTGAAATGTACATCTGGACTAAAGTTCCAAAAATATATGAAAACTAACTTCTCTTTGAGTCTGTCTTTGTCTAGATGTAAGGCAGATCAAATTATGATTTGTACTGAACGGAACATCATCGTTTATATTTGTGACACCTAGCCTGTCTATCAAAATAAGTAGGGATTATGTTATTAGTAGTTACTCTCATTGATTTTATTTCCTATTCATTATGAACCAAGTTGGCACATGTATATATTAACTGAGACCCATTACATAATTAGCACAACAAATATTTATTAAATATATTCTATTAAACCTGTAGGTGAGAGATTTGTCTATAACTTTGATAACAAATTTATTTTTGCTGGCTATAGTGTCCTTATTTATAAAATGATTGATTTTAAAAAATAAAGGACTAGAACTAGAGATCTAAAGAGAACATTTTTTGTGTGTCATGGACATAAGAGATATATGATCATGAACATCTCTATATTATTCTACTGTTTCCAAAATAAAAAGTTGATTGATATGTTTACTTTTTTGGTACTTTAAGAGACATATTCTTAAGCAAAATAAAGTTTTTGCTTAGGTTTTTCTGTGAAGCTGTATTAAAAATAAAAATAAATCAAAATTATAAAAGTTTTATGTCAATGTTCAACAATAAATATATGTCCTTGGCTCTTTCTTTTACCTTTTGAACTATATACAATATTTTAACTGACTGATCTAGTTACCTTGAATTCCGGTTTGCCCCTATTAGGTTCTAAGTAATTATCTGTTCAAATGAAGTAAAGAAATAAATCATCTCCATTTTCTATGAGATACTGACATTTATTGATTTAATGTTCTCTTAAAATCTTTCAGGGAAATGGTTTTTAAATTACAATAGTAAATAGACAGAAATTAATGTACCTACCCAAACTATAGCAACATGTTGGCATGTAAATTCGTTGTCAAAATTTCATGAGTGAATTTCAGTTTTACTCCATGTTTTAGTAAAAAAAAAATATGAGGCCATATGTAGCTATCTTTCTGTAACTTGCCTTGCTCCTGCTCTGAGAGATGGTATTTGAGGGTACTACTCTGTTGAGAAATAATTATTTACTTTCAGGCAATGATTGTGTATTGTGTTTTCTGGCTATGCTAAACTGAAAGTCCTTCAAAAGAAAATCTTTGAAAAAATATATTTTACTCTAAATAATTTATGAAGAATAAATAGATAAATTATTATGAATATATTAAATTATTATCATTCACACTTCTGCATTAATATTTAATAAGAAAATGTGTTATAACATGCAATATAAATTTTACTATGATAAATATATGAAACATGAAACATAAATCATTCAGATTACTTTTCTTATCAGTCTTTAAGATAGATGTAAGTATATATAAATGATGCCTCTTTACAAATATATAGTTAGGCCATTTTCTTTTACCTTATAATGACTTTCATTTCTTTATGTTGCTGCTCTATCAGCTTTCCTTAATAATTTTTATACATTACCTATTCTTTTCAGTTTTTGTTTGTTTTTATCTTTAGAACAACAGGAATATGGTTTCTTTTCTCAATATGTAAATAAATTATTCTTAGAAATGGTTACAATTTGTTTAGGTATGTGTACATGCAAGCTCAATAAAAATTTGAATATACCACTACCTTTGTATCAGTTTCATATTTAAGCAACTTTAAATAAGTCAGGATTTTTGAAAAACCAGTAACAATTTTGTTGTCACCTAAAATTAGGTAAAAGAGGCGATTGATGAAAATATATATAGTAATGGGATGTAATGTACAGCTTAGGGAATATAGTCAATGGTATTATAATAGCTATGTACAATGTCAGATGGGTAGTAGATTTGTTGGGGTTATAACTTTGTGAGGTGTGTAAACATCTAATTATTATATTGTTTTGTACACCTGAAATTAATAATAATAATAATGAAAAGTCAGAACAACAACAGAAAAAGAGGCAATTGATGGATCATATAAAATTCACTCAAGAAAAGAAAAAGTAAAGTGAGCTGAAGTTTACCTTATTAGAAAATACAGAAATAGTAGAAAGATCCAAATATCAAATTTTTATCTTCAGTTGAATTCTTGCCTTATCTGAAATCAGAGTAAAGGACTGTCTCTTCTTAGGAACCTGTGTATAACTGTATTGTTTTTTGATATACTTGTAAAACTATTTTTCACCTGTTACAAGTATCTATGTCACATTGATCTGAAATCTGAGATCAAACAATAAAGCACCACCTTGTTTTAGATAGACCACAAGTGACACTGTTGTATAATTTAGTCCTAGGATGCTTGAAGTGCTCTTGTGAGTTTCCATAATTTAGTTTTCCAAAAAACGAAGACACGGAAAGCAAAAGTGAGTTTACTCTAAGCCTTGTGTTAAAATAACTTTTAGGCTCTCAATACTGCAGGACATAAACTTTTGGCTTGAAACTTTATTTTAGGTTGGCCAGGCAAATGATGTTTGAAAAAGTGATTTCACTTTAAAACAATTGGCTTTGTACAATGTTCTCAATTTGACTTGAAAAATCTTTCTTCTCTGCCGATTGTACTACCCCAAATGGTCTTTTTGCCATCATCTGTTGGGTTATCATATTATTGTACAATCTTAGTGCACCTAAAATACAAGCCCTTAAAAGAAAACTTATTTTACATTAAAGGCATACACTAGTTTTTCCATGGGGAGGAATAAAAAAAAACTTACTGGAAGTCTAAAAATTATTTCAAAGAATGCATAAACCTGATTTGGCAGGTTTGGACTTACTGAACTAAACCGACTATTCAGCTGGAAAGTAAAGTTCAGAAAATATAATCATTGTTAGAATTATACTCATGTCTCTTGGGACTTGGCCTTTAAAGATGATTTGGAATAAACCTTGTACAAAATATCTATGTAAATATTTGTCCTCAACTTTTTGCTTGGTAGATAATGACACCTAGTCATTTCCTGCTGAATGTCCATCAAATGTTATTCTTTTGCTTCCTTCAGCAATTTAAAGTCTCATATATCTAATGGCACATTCATTCAAAACCCTAAAAGCTCTCATCATAATTTTCCACATTTCTGATTAATCCCTGAAGCACAAAGGAGACCTCACCTAAGTAAGTACATGACATAAATAAAAAATCTATAGCAAGACAGAAGCCCAATGATTATATTGAGAAAAGCACTTCTTTCAGTCACATTTTTTTCTAGTTCATGTGGTAATATTCACTAAAAATCAAGTGGTATTTTTCTATTTTTTTTAATTTGGTAGAAAGACCTTTTTGCTTCCAGCTTATAAAGCCCCCAAATACTTAAGCTAACACATATTATAAATCACCAAACAATAAGAATACCAGTGATTCTATAATAAGATGTATTTGGGAGAGCTTTTTTTAAATGAAATTGATATTTCAATTTTTATTCTTTATCTTATTATTTGTACATATAGGCTATACAGTTTTAACATCATTAATTATTTTCAGCAGATGCAGTGAGGTATGTTTGATGTCACTTTCCATAGACATCTGTACAATGATAGACAGTGCTGGAGAGGCAGCAGTTTGATTTTGAAGGCAAACATAAAACCTCATGATAACATCCATATTGATGCCTTCAGAGTCTGCTCAAATGAATATATTATAAGATGACAAAAATCTTTTAATAACTGGAAATCTATTCTACCCTTCTGAGTTAGGTATCGTGGTGATACAAAGCGGAAAACGACTGGATTCTCTTTACATACTTCTAAGATACAAAATGGTGGTGTATTGTATATTTAATGTCATTCAAGGGATTCACAGAACACCTGTAATTCATTTTAAACATTATTAGCTTATAGAATAAGTGTAGGGAGTTCCCTGGTGGTGTAGTGGCTTAAGGCTTTGGCGCTGGCGTTGTCAATGCTGTGGCCTGGGTTCGATTCCCAGCCAGGGAACTACCCACATACAAAAAAAGAAAAAAAAAATAGAGTAAGTGTAAAGAAATGTCTTGAGTCACTGCAGAAGTTTTAGCAAGGCCAATAGCATTATGAGAACAGGTGTGTTAAAAAGAAATGAAGTTATTGTTTTGTTCAAAGTCTCTTCAAAAACATCAACTCTGGGCTGCTTTAGCATTCTGAATATCCTGTAAATTTGATTTTTTAAAGTGTGACCAAGTGAAAAAATGCATAGACAATTTCTGTTCAGGCAGTTTAAAGTGTGATCTACTGGAAAAGAATATATAGAAAATTTCTGTTCAGGCTTTGAACAAATGAATCATCATGAGAAATGAATGTCTTACAACCTTAGAGTTGTATAGAGCCATGATTAAGTTTGAGATAGAATTAGGAGTTCTTGATCAGATCAATTGAAGGAAAAATAACAAAGAATAGAAACATGCAAAAATTGAAAATATGACTTTAGTAGATTTTGTCAAAGATATCATTCTTTGCTGTGCAACTTTGTTGAAATTTTATTAGAAGACCAGAATATTAGCTCTTCTATGTCTATAAGGACCTGTGACTTAACATGACTTGATTCCCTTTCCCATTTGTGATTCATGGTCCTGGCTGGACTCTTCACACATAGCAGATACTCTTCCATGAATAAATCAATTAATCAATCAATAAATATGTCATGATAAAAAATATGCCAAATATCATGTACTTAGTGGCAGTTCTATATTTTTTGTTTTTTCCGTAAAGGGAATATTGTAAGTAATTTAACTTTTTCAGTTATTTTTCCCACCAAATAATCTTTCTATATCCATTTTAAGACATATCTAATTAGCAGAATGCCTTCATCAATCTGTGATAAAATTCTCTCTCTCTCAATTGCTCTTTCAAGGACCTATTTGTATTTCTCTTCAAATTTCTTCCAGAATATATTAATAAGTACTTATTAATTGTATTTGTATTTCAGGATAAGATATATCATTTATAAAAAAAGATCAAGCTCTTGCCTTTCATGAAGCTTATATTTTAGTGAAAGATAAAGAATAAAATACAAAAATTGTATAACATCAGACATATAAAACAGGAAGAGACAATAGGGAATAACAGGATATTTTAGAGTAATCAAGGAAGGCTTCTATGCAGCATTAGCAACTAGAGTAACATATTTCAGGAAAATTAAATGGGAAATATCAAGATTCTAATGCAAGAAAGAGCTCTGTGTAGTGGAGGATTAAGAAAAAATCCAGCGGGAGTGGGAGTTATGAGTTAGAGAGAGATTGGTAAGAAATGGAAATGGAAAGGTCAGCAAAACCAGATGCTGTATCACCGCGGATAAGTTTAAATTTTATTCTAAATGTGACAGAAGCTACTGCAAGTTTTGAACAGGGAGTGATTTGATATAGTTTATGTATTAAAATGACCCTATTGACTGCTCTATGGTAAACTGACTGGAGACAAGAAAATGGATTACAGAAAGCACAGTAAGGGGCTTATTGCAGTCTATGGTGGCTTAGGTGGGATCATGACAGTGGTGAGAACAATTTGGATTCAGCATTTATTTTAGGGTAGGCACAATATAACTTGCTATTGATTGGATGTAGGGTGTAAAGGAAAGAGAGTAGTAAAAAATGACCTCATAGTTTGGCTTAAAATAACCTATGATGATAGCCCCATTTATCTAAGTGTAGGAGAATGAAAAAGGATCAGGTTTGGGATTGGGAATTTAGGTTTCTGCTTTAAGCATATTAATATTTACATGCAAAATCTAGTAAATATTAAATACCCATTAGCAGTATCAGTAGGTGGTAGAATCTAGGAGATTCAAACCATGTAAGAGAATGGAATTAGATGTGTAAAATAAAAGCCTTCAGCATATAAAAACCGTGTATTACAGCCATATGTCATTGAGTCTTGGAGTGTTCTTCCCCAACTTAATGTCCAAGAATACTGAGGGTTTATTCAATACAAAGTTGCTAGTTCGCTTTTCATTTATTTCTTGGAAAGAAAACTCGTTGTGATGAGTCCTCAGACAGACCCCTTTTCCTAGTGCTTTTGCTTCTGCTCTCTCCATTTGTATGAATGTTTATCATAAGTGGCCCCTCTGGTTTTGATGCTATTGTATGACTAACTATTGCCTGGATGATTCCACTGAAGGTTTTAAGAAAAAGGAGGTTTAGAAAAAGGAAGTCTCCTTTTCTAATTTTTACTGTTACCTATGATTTCGTCACAAAACTTAATAAAAATTTTTCTATGCATACAAATCAACTAGCGATAATTTTAAAAGCCAGACTTTGATTCAGGGACTCATCTGAAGTCCAAGTTGCTAGGCCCTGGGCCACAATTTGAATACCATGGCAAGACACCACCATACACATGGGCTTCTTGTGTTATACTTGTATCTACTTTGTTTATGCTGATGTATTCATCTGTTGTACCTCATGGATGCCTGTGTCAGGATGGTTGGGCAAGAAGGATTTTCAGCTTAAGCCAAACACCAAGCCAGAATCGTACACCTCTCACAAATTTTTCAGTCCTGATTTTGAGGCTAGATTATCAATTCTGATTGCCTGGGAGGTTCTGGGAGGTAAAAAATATAAATGGTATAGAGGCTTAGGAAATTTTCTCTAATAGTAAACCTCTTTGGAATTATCTTAGTCCATCAGAAAGGGTCCAAAGACTTTGAGAGTGTTTGAATCTTTGATCCTTTTACTCCAGGTGTATACTCGTAGGAACAAAGAATTTTGGCAAGGAACAACTTTTGTTGATTCATAAGAATCATACACTTTCCCCAGAGTCCTTAATGCCTACAAGAGTTTGCCTTTACCTACTGGCCTTGGCTTCATTTGATATGGATTATCCTTGATAACTCAGTGTTTTAAGATAGTAATACTTAAAATCAGAACTATAGAATCAGTTGTGAAACTTCTTGCTTTCATCAGTCCTTCCATTAATTATATTCTGACAATGATAACATTCTTGACTAGTAAGCAAGTGATTCCTTGATGTCATGAGACATATCGTAGAAAAATGTGGCTGTTAATATGACAAGGAAAGGATTAACAATAAGAACAGATTAGCTTTTGTTGATCACTGTATAAGGCAGACTTAGAAGTTAATAATGACATGGAGTCCAGAAATCATTTTCAAAGTGGCAAGTGTAATACCATAGCCAGGGTATTTTTTCATAAGAAATGAAATGTCTCAGTCATGACTCGCTTTGGAAGAAAGAGCTAAGACACAAAATGTACAATCACAAAATATTTGGATCTCTTGACTTGATATTGAGCATTGAATGATGCTCAGATTGTAGGCTAAGAATTTGACTGTGAAGATAATCATTTTTGTATTATACTATTATTTTAACCTCAGTATCAATTGTATTGACTCATGCAAGTTGTTTGTAATTCTTTAAGATAGTCAGTAGCCTTTTCACACTGTAATATCACATCATATCAGAAATCCTAAAAAGCGAACAACACTCAACAAGAAAAAGTGCTTTATTGTGAATTATCCTCAGAAGCTATATAGACGTTTTCAGTACTTATTATTATTATTCCTTTGTTGGGAAGAATAATAATTTACAAAAATTTTGCCTTCTTGAACTTTGTTCACATGCACTCCCATGAGACAATTCTAATGCACCAGAAACTCCAAGGAAGTAAATGATTATAGGAAGAGGATGTAGACCTGTTTAAATGTTTCATTCATGGTGAAACAATAGTTCAGCTACAATTTTCATTTATTGTCAAACTTTATTACTAAAATGGGTGTTTTATCTAGTGGTGTAGGGATATCTTAACTGACTACATGTTCAGAAATCTTAATTTCTTGGTCTATTGAGGCAACATTATTAAATGTTTCTTGCATTTTAGTTGTCCAGCATCTATTTTGCCTAGTTTGGTTCAAATCATCTCTGTTTGCTTTTCTCGCATTAATTTCTACTTCCACTGTATGAAGTTATGGTGGACCTTAAATAAAAATATTTTTAGTTTTTCCTTAGTGAAAGGGATTTAGATTTCTGACATCTAAACAGACTAGACTGTTTCTTCTAGTACATTCCAGGAAGAATGGAATACAAAGAGAAAAATAATTCAGATTCTTGTATTCCAAGGACAGTGTCTTATGAAAATACTGAGTGATCTCTACCAGAGACATATTTTATTTTTCCCAAGCCTTGTTATTTAACTGATATTTATATCCCTTTGTATCCTTCAAAATAAATGTCTTTTTTACCTAGTTATTCAGATTTGATTTATAAATTCTATAGATACTAAAATTTGGAAATGTGAAACTTTTTTTAATCTAAAAAAACTTAGTATCACTCTTTTAGATGAAGAAAAGAAACTTGTGTTGTTGAGGTATGTTCACAAAACATCTTCCAGCAACAGCAACTTCTTACAAATTCACTTTTCAACAAAGTGGTAACTAAAACAGTCTCAGTAGTGGGTTCATAATAAAATATTGCTGGAGGTAAGTTAGCTAATATTGACACACCATAATAAGGTAATCTCCTGTTCATTTAAAATATCATTTATTAGAAGAGTTGAAAATAACAGCATATTAAGAAAACTTTGTCTACAAATTAAACAATGTAAAATCCCTTTAAGGGTTTATTATATACAATAAGAGTAAATTACTTGGTGATATATGATATGTTTCACCATTATATCTTTTTCACCAACTCAAGTAAATTTTGAATGTCATACTCCCTCAGTGTAGTGCTTCTTGTTAACAAGTATTTAATTTTTCTCATATTAGTAAATTTCCAAAGAAAGTTCTGATAACTTCTAAGTCTGTTTGAAGACTGACTCAAGCCCTATGTATTTGGTTAGCAGATGTTCTAAAATAAATTTTCCTATAATTCTTTACCACTGTTGACATAAACTCTATCTAAATATTTTGTATATTCATGTATACCAGAAATAGATTTCAGAAGTCTGAAGTAATGTTAAGTCATTTTAATGCTCATCTGGGTCTTATAAAAGTATATCCTTAATACTCTCAGAACTTTTAGTAGTATACATATCTATGTTATTTATTTTTATGTCATTTATTTTAAAATAAGATGAATGCTCTCAGCATATAAAATCCAAGTAACATCTGACTGACAAACTCTTTACTATATAACAAAAGTATATTTTAAATTGCAAAGCATAAGTTTAGAGTTACTGATCCATCTCATCTAAGTTGTCACACATCAGTAACATTGTCTTTAGTACGCCTGTATTATTCTTTTGATATCTGTATTCAGTGATATTGCTTGTTTAAGTCCTGATATTGGTAACTTGTGTCTTCACTCTTTTATTTTTGTCAGCCTTGCCAGAGATCCGCCAATTTTATCAATATTTTCAAAGAACCAACTCTATTCCATTAACTTCTCCCATTTTCCTGTTTTCAATTTCATTGAATTCTACTCCTATTATAATGTTCTTCTTTATGTTTTCTGTTATTTTGTTCTTCTTTTTCTAGATCTTGAGTTAAGAGTTTACATTACTGATTGGAGAATTATTTTCTTCTCTAATGTGTGTATTTTGTGCTATGGATTTCTCTCTTAGAACTATTGGGTTGGCCAAAATTAATTGCAGTTATTTGTGAGTAAATGAAAGGTGATTGTCTTATGAAAAACAAAAACTTTATTCAACAATGCATTGTCCATTTTGTTAAATTATCTTTGTCATCTACCAGGCAACTTCATGATTCCATGTTCAAAAACATTTCTCTTTTTCAGCAAAAAAATGTTCCAAGAACAATTTGTTCTAAATGGAAGGTAAATGTTTTACCATTCAAGGTGTTCTCACCCAAAGAAAGGTGGAATTTCAAAGGTATTGTATATTTTGAGCTGCTTCTCGTGAACCAAATGATTAATGTGAATGTGTACTGTCATCAAACTGGATAAATTAAATGATGTCATCAGACAAAAGTGTCCAGAATTGGTGAATCACAAAGGTGTTGTCTTCCACCATGATAATATTTGATCATATACAAGTTTGGTCACTTGTCAAAAGTTGTTAGAGCTTGGGTGGGATTTGTTACCACACCCATTGTATTTACCAGACATTGCACCATCAGACTCTCATTGTTCATACAAAGATTGTCATTTGTCCTTCTGAATTTTATCTTTTGGGCTAAAATAACCAAATTTTTCTTCCAGTGTTACCGTTCTGTAAAATATTGACAGGTATCTATTGAGACTAGTATGAGAAGTGTTATTTTTGTGGGTTTTTTCAATTGTTTAATCTTACTAGCTATTAATTTGTTTTGCAGTTTTTTGTTGTTTTTTTTATTTGTTTGGTTTTTTTTGTTGTGGTTGTTTTTCTGAGCAAAAACATTTGTACAAAGTGCTCAGCAAGCTCTTGTAATTCTGGAAGGCTGCTTTCTAATCTTTTGTTTTCTAACTAAATCTATGGCCTCAAGTTTAAGACTTTCAACAAAAAAGATGAATAGGACAGTAGGGACAAGTTGTAATGTCTTCTTACTAATAATGACTAGAATTTTTTGTGAAAGTGGTAGTGAGAAGGTTTAGAAAGTTGAGGATAATTTTTTTCTACTTATAAGACTGGCATTCTTAAAATATGCTTTGTAGTTTAGAACAGTTTTTTATTTACAGAAAAACTGAGAATATAGTATAGAGACTATAGTATAGTACTGGCACACAATTCTCCTGCTATTATATCTAACATAATATCATAAGTTGTTAACAATTTATGAACCAATACTGACACATTATGTTTAACTAAGATTCATAATTTACTTAGATTTTCTTAATTTTTACCTAATGTATTTTTTCATTTTAGAATGTCATCCAGGGTCCCCTCTATCGCTTTACCTTCACTTTGTTGTGACAATTCCTTGTACTTTTTATTTAATGAGTTTGACAGTTCTGAGGTTTATTGGTCAGGTATTTTGTAGAATGCCTATTAGAAATTTTCTGATTTTTTAATTAGATTGGGGTTATGTATGAGTTTTTGGTTTGGTGCAGTAATACCATACAAAAAGAGCAATTTTTATCACATCTTTCTAAAGGCATGTACTATCAGCATGATTTATCACTGTGGATACTGACCTTAAACACTGGTTGTTGTCATGTTTGTCATGTTCCTTCGCTGTACTATACTATACTATACTATACTATACTCTTTGGAAGAAAATCACTAAGCACAGTCCAAATGTAAGAAATGGGGAGTTATATTCACTCACCTAAAGGCCAAGTATCATTTTTTTAAAGCTTTTTGTACAAAAGATTTGTAAAACATTTATTTATTTATTCAATCATTTATTTATGTAAGTAAGACCCATTGGTATTTATTTTATAATTTGGATATAATACTACTTTTTTTCTTGCTCAGATTATTTCAGTTTTAGCCACTGAGAAGTCTTTTAGTTCCCCCATCAATGTGTGTATGTATGTGTTTTTAGTTACCTTCTTATTCTCTGGCAATACAAAATGATCTAGGCTTATCTTGTATATTTTCTACCCCAGTCCTATAGTCTGCCATTTCTCCAGAGAGCCTGGTTCTTTTGATTGGTGAATGGTATAGACAAAATTACCTGAGAGACAGAATTGGATTTTTGACTGGTCATTTTTGATAGAAAAGGCAGGAGATAAAGCTTTGGCTAAATTATGTTAGTTTGTTCGAAGTTCTGCAAAACAACCACTGAATTCCTTGGTAAAATCTGGCCTGAGTTTTAATTATTTAGTTATATTAACATCATCATGTTTGTACATACAAGAAGGCAGACAACAGTTTTATTGAATTACTGAGAAACCCTTACACAAATGATAAGGAACAACAGATAAATACCTAAGAATGTTGGCACTACACCTGACCTTATTTTGAGTGTCCTGGGTAATCAAACAAATTCTAAGTAAGAGGCTGTGCAAGAGGACCGGAACAAACACTTGTCCTAAGAAGACATACAAACAGCAAACAGGAATATGAAAAAAATTCTCAATTTTACTAGCTATTAGGGAAATAAAAATCAAAACTACAATGAGATACCACCTCACACCAGTTACAATGGCCATAACCAACAAGACAAATAAGTGTTGGAGAGGTTATGGAGAAAAAAAAAACTCAAATGCACTGCTGATGGGAATGTAAATTGATATAGCCACTATATAAAACAGTAGGACGTTTCCTCAAAAAATTAAGAATAGAATTAGCAGGAGAGGCAACAAAATGGTGGCATGAGAGGGACCCCTGTAAAACTCCTCTGGAGAGTAAAACTAATAAAACACCTATACCTCAACTAAGGACCCTCTACACAATGCACAATCACAACTAAGAAACCCACTTATCACATTAAGGTACCAACAGGCAGGCAGAAGGTTAAACAAAGGAGAAATAATAGGGAAAGAGTGGAGACACAGTTGCGCATGGGTCCCCACTTGGAACTCTACTGCTGGGGGAGGGAAGAGGAAGAAGGTGGTGGGAGAGCACTCCGGCCCTCACTTGGTCCATGGGATAGAGGAAAAGGAGCCCACAGGCAGGGTGTGAGATACCACACTCAACTCACTTTGGTCCCAAAAGGTTCAGACTGGTCCGCAAACTGCAGTGGCTAGATTTCACTCTGGTTCCCAGAGGAGGAGGAGCAACTGGGAGGTGAGGAATCACGGTGTGAAGTCTCCAGCCAGGAAGGTGAAGGAGAGAGGAGGCTGCATGCATGCATTTCTTGGCTCACAACCAGGAAGATCTGAAAGACTAGCAAACAGGACAGCTGACCCCAAAACTCAGGACAGGGTCCATACATGGGGCAAGCCAAGAACAGAAAGGTGAATTCATGTCCAAACTTCCTGCAAGACCCCCAGAGCCACAGAAAGAAAACAAAGTTGCAAACACCCTTCCCCCACAGACCTCCGCTTGACCAGTATCAGCAGTGAACACCAAAGAAACTGCAGCAGCATTTTCATCAAAATGAGAAGCCAAAGAAAGCCAACTCAAATTAAAGAGATGATGACAGATGACCCATCAGAAATAGAGCTCAAAGCAGCAATTATAAAAATGCTTAAGGAATTGAATGATAATTTCAACAGAGAGATAGCAAGCATCAAAGAAAACTTAAACCATTATAAAGGACCAGAGTGAGATAATGTATTTGTTAACTGAAATGAAGAACAGAATAAAAGTCACTAAAATAGATAAAATAGAAGTGCAAAGCAGTGATTTGCAGGAAAAGCCAGCAGAAAACTCCCAACCAGATCAATTAAAAAATTATTGCCAAAAAAGGAAGATGAATTGAGATTTCTCTGGGATTATATAAAATGAAAAATTATAAGAATAATAGGCATGCCAGAAGGGACAGAGGAAAAGCAAGGGATCAAGAAATTATTTGACGAAATAATGAATGAAAATCTTCCTAATCTGGCAAAGGACATAGACATAGAAATCCAGGATGCACAGAGAATTACAAACAGGAATACACTGAGATACATCATAATTAAAATGGCAAAAGTTAAAGAAAAAGAGAAAATTCTAAAAACAGCAAGAGAAATGCAAGTAGTAACTTATAAAGGGACACCCATTTGGCTTTCAGCTGATTTCTCAACAGAAACTTTACAGACCAGAAGTGATTAGCAGAAAATATTCAATGTGATGAAAACCTAGGATCTACAACCAAGAATAATGAATCTATCAAGGCTAGTTTCAAAATTGAAGGACAGATAAAGAGCTTCTCAGATAAGAAAAAGCTAAAGGAATTTATCACCACCAAACCAGTACTACAAAGAATGTTAGAGGGAGTTGTTTTAAGATGAAAGAAGGAATGAGAGAGTGGGTAAAATAAGGGAAAGTGATGGGTAAATTTAGTATAATTGTTAACAGAAAATTGAAAGCAACAAAGAAACAAAACTCATGGACACAATAATTCAGTAGTAGGTAAGGGGGGAGGGGGCTAAGGGAGAAGGGACAGGGACACAATTTATGGTGATGGGAAGAGAACTGATTGTGGGTGATGAACACATAATACAACACATAGAAGATATAATGTTGATTTGTACACCTGGGACCTATTTTTAAAAAATGACATACATATTTAACCACCAAAAACAAAAAGAAAAAAAAACAAAAAGAAAAATATAGAATTACCATATAGCCCAGCAATTCCTATTCTGAGTATTTACCCTCAAAATCTGAAGACATTGTAAAAATATATGAAGGCTGTCCAGAAAGTATATAGATATGTAATATAAAAAATAGAGGCATTTATGGCTAGATTTTTTTCAGACTGCCCTTATACAAGGATGTATCACTACGTTTATTGTGGCATTATTCACAGTGGCCAAGACATGGAAACAACCAGTGTCCTTTGAAAGATGACTGGATAAAGAGGATGTGGTACATATGAGTATGCACAATGGTACATATGAGTATGCACAATTACTCAGCCATTAGAAAAGATGAAATATTATCATTTGAGACAACATGGAAGGATCTTGAGATTATCATGCTAAGTGAAATAAGTCAAACGGAAAAAGTCAAGAATCATAAGACTTCACTCATATGTAGAATATAAAACCGAAAGTAACAGATGAACAAGACAAACAAAAACTTATAGACACAGACAATAGTTCAGTGGTTATTTGAGGGTAAGGGAGGAGGCGGGTGGGTGGTAGAGGAGGAAAGATGGGTCAAATATATGGTGAGGGAAGGAGAACTGACTGGGTGGTGAGTATACAATGCAATACATATATGATGCATTATAAAATTGTACACTTGAAACCCATATAATTTTACTAATCAATGCCACCCCATACATTTAATTAGAGAGAGAGAGAGAGAGAGAGACCCTGTGCTAGATTGGGACAAAGAGAATAAAAGTTTAGGCAGCACTTGAGGCAAAGGAATATTTGTGCTCATCATACTCATTAGTAGAATTTACTAAGATGTTCAGGCCCTACAATTCTGAGGAGGTAGACATTGTGATCTATCCAGGAAATAACTTGGGCTGAATGTGATCTTAATGGAAGCACCAAAAATAGTGGAAGAAACCTAACCTGGGCACGGTTAAGCATCGCCTCTACTCAGGAAGAAACAGCAGGTTCAGATTTAAAAGAGTGTTTTATGAAGTTGTGTAGAGTTGTTGTAGTTATTGCAAAAGGAGTAATATAAAGTAAGTTTTGTGAACTGCTGGGTATAAACATTCCTTGGAAAAGGGAGAGATTGTTTTTGTATAATAGTTTAGCAGCTGAAAGCTAGAAAATTTTGATTTAGCAAAGGTGGTAGAATAAAAGAGTTATGTGCTAATGTCAGAAGAGATACCATAAAGGGTGAGAGAGACAGTTTTAGGGGTTGAGAATATGTGAGTCACAGTGGGAAATTTCAATCATTTAGAGTTTCTCACAAATAAGTATATTAAGCACCAGTGTTCTTCAACTTAGAATAAATGTAAGTATTTTATCTTCCAATACTTACTATGTTGACTAATTTTGATGTTTTTAGTAAAATAAATATAATAAGAAAAATGTATGAGAGAATTATGAGGTCAGGCAATTAATTTCATGAACTCATCCTAGAAAAAGTGCTACATAACTCATTGCTGAATATCTCTATGGTCACCTATGAAGTACTCCCTTGGGAAGCTATGCACCAATGCCAGTGCCTAGTCCACCCTTCACAGCAGTTTTGGAACTCTTTTTCTGGAATGAACATCAGAGCTGTTGTTGTACCCAAAACCTGACAATTAAGTTTGTGAACTTGCCAACATGCACTTATCTTGGTAGTACCGTACAAACAACTAGGTAAGGTGTCATAACCTTGGCACCAAGTTGTTTGTACAGTGCTGCCAACATAAGTTCATGGTGGCAAGTTCACAAACTTAATTGTCAGATTTTGGGTACAAAGCTCTGATGGCCATTTAAGAAAAAGAGTTTTAAAATTGTTTTGAAAGGTGGACTAGGCGCTGGCTTTGGTGCACAGCTTCCCAAGGGGAGTACTTTAAGGGTGACCATAGTGATATTCAGAAATGAGATATGTAGCACTTTTTCTAGGATGAGTTCATGAAATTAATTGTCCGATCTCGTGTGTGCTTTTATACTGTACATTTTTTTAGAGTGCCTCCTTGACTGTATTAGGTCATGGATAAACATTTTGAGATAAACTAAATATTTTCAATAGAAATGTATGTAATTTATTATTGAAGAACTATATGATCATTATTAAAAAATCATAGAACATAAAACTAGGAAAAAGAAAATTTCTCCATCTTTCCTTTTTCTTTATCCTTATGTCTATCCTCACATATTTTCTATGGGTGGCCATTATTATCATATTTTGAATATATAAAATATATTTTAATGTGACAATAATACCACTAGATAATATTTTTTGAGTGGGACCAAGTAAGGGTTAACTATTTTCCATATTTACTCACATTTATTTCCTAGAAAAACCATTGAAGGTAGTGTTATTACTATTTTCATTATGACATGTAAGTAAATGATATGTCACAAAAGAATAGGAAATTTGTTTACTATACTACATCAAATCTCAGAGCTTGGTTTCAAATCTGGTATTCTGACTTCAGATCCCACATGCTTAACAAAATGCTATTATTCATTCTAATTTTTATTACAAAATGCTATTATTCATTCTAATTTTTATTCTTTTCTACAATTTTAGCTTTCATTGCTAAGTGATACATTTTACATCTTTTTTCATGCTGGAATATATATATCTTCATATATATGTTCATACTTTTGAACAGTAACACAAAATTCAGTTATGAACATAATGTGATTTATTAAACTATAATTTAATTGATACACATAAATGGTATTAATTTTTCAGTGAAAATCTTTGTAAGTATGTTCTTAACACATTTTCATTGCTGTAATAACTTTAGGATACATTTGCAGAATTAGAACTACTCAGCGAAAGAGTTTCAGCATTTATAAGATCATATCAATTTGGACACAAAGTGGTTCTGAGTGTGTGATGGGTTCCTTTTCAAACTGTTACCAACATAATTAATTATCAAACTTTGATCATTGGCAGTCTGATAACTAAAAAGTCTTGTTATTTAATTATAAGTGACTTTGATTTTACTTTCATTTGTTTATTGGCCATTCATATTCATTGTCTATTAATTGCTTGTATCTAATTAGATCTTAACCTTTTTCTCATTTTTCTTAAGTATTCTTTGTATATTGAAGGCATTAGCATTTATCTGTCAGAAGAGTAACTTTATTATTATCAATTAGATTTTGACTTTTTCATTGAGTGTTTCATAGAACTGACTTTTCATATAATCAAATTATAACATTTTTTCATTTTTGCTTCTTTATGTTTTTATGTTTAGTACTTACCCAATCTATGAGCATAGGCAATGTCCACACATATTTTATTCTAATTGTATTCTGCCTGTTTCTTTTTATTTCCCTTTTAAGTGTTTAATTCATTTGTAATTTATTGTTGTATTATCTTTTTTGAGCCAGTTGGACCTAGCAATTTATTGCTTAGTCCCTCTTTCATTTATTCATTTTAAATAATCCTGCATAATATATTAAATATTCATGAGGAAATTAAAAGTTAAAAACAGAAACAAACATGATAAAAATGTTACAATTTCTGTAAAGTTGTGTGCATCTACATTTTAAAAATCTAAGAAATATTTTACTTTTAGAAAAGTGGAGGTCCATATGAAACTTTTGCTAGAGGGCCAAGAATTTAAAACTTTGCAAATGGTGAAAAATATGGTATTTTAAGAATATTAGAAACACATTATAGAAGAATATATGCACAATTCTCAATTCAAATTTTTTAAAAATATAAGTTCTACACTCAACCACATATATAGGAAAATATTCTTTTCTTTTCCTATATCCTTTTGGACCTCTAGATATAAGTCTTGGGAAGTTTCTTGGTGTATTGTACAGTCTTATCAGGGCTTATTCTTTTATATTTCTCAAGTAAACTACTTAGGAATACAGTAGACTCACAGCATATATTGCTATTAGACAAAGACAGCAAAACTGAAATACAAAATTCTGCTGCAAAACACTGATGATAAGCACAACTAAATTTTACTGGATAATAACATCATTAGGTGTAATGACTAATTGCCTATCTGGTTGCTAATTGTGTGTGACTTTCTGATTTCATTTTTAGTCTTATTCAAAGTCCTTCCTTCGGAGCTTAGAAAAGTAATGTAATTACACTCTTTATTCAAATACAGTATTATAGGAAAAACCTGAGAGAACAATTGGTCAGCCTCTCTGACTTTCCACAGAGAAAATGGGAAGACAAGACAGAAAAGAATGTCTCATTCAGGCTACGTGACTATTAATTGCCTCAGTGAGTTGTACACTACACATGGAATTGTTGCTCTTCTTAATGGATGGTAAACTCCATCTTCAAAAGTTTATATTATTTCATGCCTCCACAGGAGCTAAGCCATAATTCCTGAGTTCATATCATGCATACAACCATCAGTTTCTGTTTATAGACACACATGGTGAGCGTGTTTATTTTTAGATGTAGTGCTTCTTTGAGTATGGATGTGTATAAATATGAATTAAAAAAAAGAATATGACAAAATCCTAGAGGGGAATATTAAATTTTGCTTTAAAAAGGAGCTCACACCTAGTTCTTATGTGTTAAAAATGAAGCTTACAATTTCCCAAAGGTGTACAGTGGCAAATAGATAATATTGGGAAATTTTTCAGTGGGCTTTTTCTCCTATAATAAAAAAATGGACATGAAAAGAAAAATTGTTCCTGTTAGTCATGGCAGCATTTATGAAAGTATGGGAAGAGGTTTTAATAGTAAATTGAACACAAATTCAAAAGTTCATTTTTCTTTCATCTTTCAATGTGACAGAAACACATACGTACATAATGAGTTAATCAAAGGGACAGAGGCTGCTACATCCCCCCGCCCCCACAACTTCCAGCACTGTGAGCTCACTTTTATGACTTAAATAGAGAAAAGTGTTGAAAAAGGCAAGAATGAAAGCAAGTAACAATGTCTTTGGAGAAACTCTTAACGAGATATGTTCTTTTGTGAGGGTCTTTATTTATTTATTTAGTGGGAGATTTCTGTGTAGATCCTAGGGCATTTACTATTTGCCATTATTTCCCACCATGCCTTCTAACTTTAGTAGGGAGTAGTATCCAAAAAAGTAAGACACTAATTTAGAAAAAACTGATTAAAAATAGCAAGCAAGGAAAAATGATTTCACTTTGAAAATTTAACAAAAATATCAATTTCTGTGTTATTTTGGCTACCCTGTAGCTGCTTGCAAATATCTTTTTTCTTTGTCCTTAACTTCTTTATCAAGAGTAATTTACCTCATTTCTTTATCTTTTTATTTATTTATTTTTTGCCTTTATTTTATTTATTTATTTATTTATTTTAATGTGGGTAGCTCCCTGGCTGGGAATAGAACCCAGGCCACAGCGCTGACAGTACCAAAGCCTTAAGCCACTACACCACCAGGGAACTCCCTCTTTATCTTTTTAATATTTCTCTTTGTAGAGAATCTGGAATTCCTTTTATCTTTGCAAATCTGAAATTGTTCTCTAATGATAACATACAATAATAAAGCATGTATAAAATAGAAAATCTGTATCTTTATATGCCATTGCATATACATTCTTTACTCTTCTTGCAGTAAATTATGTGCTATTTAAAAGTAATGAAAAAAGTATACAACAACATCAAAATTAATGAGATTCCTTAAGATATTCTATCATTGAATTAATTCTTCCTTTCCTTCTGCTAATAAATCTGTCACATGGCTAAACAGCAGCTCAAATATTAGATGAGTCTTTCCATATATTAGTATTAGTCAGATTCACTGAACTGGGAATTGTGAGCAGGGAGAGGCATACCACAGAATGAAGTTTAAAGAACCAGAACTGCAGTAGGTAAAGACATGGGGAAAGACGATTCATATAAATACATGCTCTGCAGATGACCAGGACCCCAGAGTTCTAGGAAAATTGACATAAACACACTATAAACCTATAGGCTACTTTTAAAAATAAATTTTGAAAGACTGGAACATGGCTAAGAGTCAGAAAGAAAATTCCAATCTCAGCTTATCAATTTTATAAGTTCTCATAAGAGTAAAGGGCTTTGATAACTATCATAACTTTTTTGAGGCATAAAATCTACTTTTACCATTTTCATTCAGTGGGGAGAAATGTCTTAAAATCAAGAATAAGAATAGACATTCATTTCGATCTCAGTTTATCTTTGGTTTCTCCCATTTACGGTATAAGAATAATCATAATGACTTCAGAACATAGAATAGACCACACAGCTGTCCAGAGTGAACACAATAGCTTGATAATAATATAAGAATTACAATATTAGTGAATTAAATGTATTTTCCTCTTGTAAGAAAAAAAATTCCTCTATTGAGCTTACTGCCTCTGAATCACTGGTAATCAGTTAAAGGCTTGAAAATGATGTTGAGATCCTAAGAGGAATGCATTTTGCTTACCTTGTATCCATATCTTTTTGAATAATTCCATAATGGGCTTAATTTGGGGAAGAAAAACAGGACTGAACAATTCTTGCAGCAGCTGCTGCTGCTGGTACTGCTGTTCGTGCTGGTACTGCTGTTCGTGCTGTTACACATAGCAGCTCATCAGGCCAAAGCCAAGGCTGGAGGGCTGTTGTCCCAGGCATTCACCAAGTTGGGCAGTTTATATGCATGGCCCAGTGAGAGATTACCATGTACTATTCTCCTGTCTAATTGTCCACACTGGAACCCTTGAATTACCCCCAAATTAGTATGAATTTATTCACAGACCTATTGACTCTAGTTCCCTAACTTTAGTCACCAGTATTCTGTAAAAGAATATTGGAGATGTCTGATGGAATTGGTGGCTGAACCATAAAAACACAACAAAAGTCTATCAAAGTTCAAACTGATGTAAATGGACTAAACGCATCTAGATGAGAAACAGGGATGGACATGAGGTAACTTTCTGCTTTGTTAGGAACATTATAATTTGGATGAAACTTTTTATAGATTTTGGTAAGTTTAAAATATAAATAGCTAGTTTTAGGAGTAAAGTCTTTACTGTTGCATTTGAAGAAAGAATACATAAGCAATAGTTGAAAGATTATTTTTCCCAAGATATCCCCCCCACAGAGACAATTTTGATACAGCAAAATACATTTTTTGATTCAGCAAAATATATATCTGGACTCCATCAATGATAGAAAATTCATGAAAGGTAATTTCGTGAATAATGAGCCTCTACCTAAATCCAAAATGGAGTTTAAGACCATTTAACTTGAACATTTTTAATATGTTATATTTCATTTCCATGACTAGCAAAGATAGGGTTAATCTCATTTTGTCATTTTTGACAGCATGTTTATGTTATATTATTTCAAATCACTTGGGTGTAAAAAGACAAGACCAGAAACTACTTAATTGTGAGTGAAGACACATTTGCCACTATTTTATGAAGATGTCTTATTTCTCTATACTAGAGAAAGAGTATTATGGTGACAATACAGTTTTATGTGTATTGGATATTTGAAAATATTTATTTTATTATAAAATGAAACATACTCATGTAAAAATTAAGAATACAAAAGGAATAATCAGTGAAATATGTCTCATGGAAGTTCTAGTTCCCATAGATTCATACGTTCTGTGTGTGTGTATATTTTCACATAATTATATGAATAGGCAAATAACTAATGGAAAATGAAATACAAATAGCTTTTAACACATGAAAATGTATCTTTTTCATAATTAACCAAATATGAAATATATAATCAGGTAATATTTTTGCCTATCAAGTTAGAGAATGCATATTAAATTTGGTAATAGTAGGCTCTGGTAAGGGTATAGGGATGCCGAAAAATTTTCTAAGCTATTGCAAAAGTGAATGATTTGCCATTATTGATTAATATTTTAAATATATGCAATTTGACCTACTCTTATTTTATTTTTGTCTTATTGACTAGCAAGTAATCTTCATATAAAATAGATTAATCATCATTGTACGTTTCTCAGTGTCAATTTTTTTCTGATTCATAATTTGTCTTTTAACTGTTTTCAGAATTAATTTTGTAGGTAAAGTTTGAATTTGCATCTCTTTGTGCCATCATATTTAGTTATTTTTTTGTCTTCTTAGTTTTTGCCATACGTTAAAAAGATTTCTCTATACAAAGATCATAAAAAGAGACTCATTTTTTGTTGTTGTTTTGTGTGTTTTTGTGGATTGTTTCAAGTTCTAATTATCAATTATTAGTCATATAGAGACTTTATAATGGTCTTACATATAATTTTCTAAATATTAATATTTTCATGTATTGGCTTTATCTCTATTTTCTTTAAATAAATATTTTAAGTAAGTTAAAAAATATCATGACATTTCACTTATCCATTTTACCTAAACACTCCAGTATATATACCTAGAAAAAATAAACAACTTTAGGCATACATTATTTCTTAAATGAAAATTTGAATCTAGTTCTGCAAAGTTATACACAGGAAAAAAATTAAGACAAATAAAAATTTTTAACAAACTATTCAAAAAATGAAGTCTTTGAAACCAAAGCCATTAGTCCATAACACACTTTCATTTTCTAACCTAGTTTAACAATGGAGGAATACAATGTATAATTTGAGAGATTAATAATTTTGAGAAGTTAATCACTTTGAAAGATTAACCAGTTTGCTATGTTCAGATTCAACTTGGCTAATCAATGCTTTTGTATGATAAAATAGAACTTCTGCAGACATACTGGTTACACCTTTCTTTTTTTCCATTTAGTATATATTATATTAATGGTGAAAAATCATAAAAGTTATTGACATGTATAATAAGTTTGTTATAAGCAGCCAAATTTATCATAATCAAAGAAAATAATTGATGAAAAGTCTTACAAATACTGCATTCAACAAGAAAGAATCATTCAACTACAAAATTGAGAAAAAGCACTAATTTGCAATGCAATATTGATAGAGTTTTTTATGAAGATTTCTGAAAAACTAATACAGTTGTTAATCTTAACATTGGTCTTAAAGAGATAAAATATAATTCAGATTTATCAACTTTTAAAGTACTGATTGTTTTCTCGTCCTCTCTTCTGACTTTGGACTTATATATATGTACAAGGGCTATCCAGAAGGTATCTAGCCATGTAATGTGAAAAATAGAAGCATTTATGGCTGAATTTTTTCTGGAAAGCCCTTGTATATTTTTGCAGAACTAATTTTAGTCTCAATATCCATTCATTTTAAGCCATAATTATGATAAAATAAAATGGTAGTACAATGTACATTGGAAAATATATCAAATTAGACTCAATGGATTTACTTAAATGCTTTCTCTTCTCTTTTCTCTTTGTCTCAATATTCTTTCTGTCCAATGTTTAGAATTCAGAGTTTCAGGAATAATTTAAAATCTCTTGCCATGGAACTTCTAAGGTGTCATTTTTCTACTATAAAAAACATTATATTTACTCTTTTGTATTAACAAATGTATTCTCACCAAGGACAGAGGTGAAAAGACAAAATTGTAAAGTAGAACAAATATATAACATTTAAAAAGTAAATTCTTTATATATCACACATAGAGTAAAGACAAATCATTTTAGGCATAAAGTAAAATGATGATGTCTCTTCATAACAAGGATCTTATATCTAATTCAAATGAAATGATGCCAGAGTGAAGGGAAATGAAGGATGAATAAAAATGGTGAAGGAGAATATAGTCAATAATATTGTCATATGGTGACAGATAATTACTAGAATGAGTGGGTGATCATATCGAAAGGTATAAAAATGCTTAATCACTCTATTGTATGCCCGAAGCCAATATAACCAATACAATATTGTATACCAACTATACTTAAATAAGTAAATACATAAAAGAAATGGGAAATCCACTGACTGATAATAGCAAATATCATAAAAAGAGACATTTTGATGTCACTTTATCCTTTATTCATTGAAAAGGATAGATAATGGCTTGATTGTGATGTCAGAGAAAGAAAAGGAGATAAAAAATGAAAACAATAATCATTGAACAGTATCTTATTCTTAAAGGATGCCTATTATACCACTTATATGCTTTCTAAATGTTGTGATTTTTTTTTCAAACTATAATATATTTTAAGTTGTGTTTACTTCAAACACAAAAATATTAAGATAATATTAAATTATTGTCAATGTGATTTTTATCTCTTTCTCTCTCTCTAACTTATAAGCATTTGGTTCTAACTTCGACTTTAGAAATATCTCTCTCAGGATATATCAATCTGATGTCAAAAATAATTTACCTTAGATAGTTTCAGTAATTTTTGACAAGAAATTCACATACAAACAAGAATGTAATATCTGTTACATTGTTTCAAATACTACCACAAAGTTCCTAAATATGTATACAGTTTCTTCTGGATTGAAGAATAGGAAAGAGTCAAATTCTATGTGGTTATTTTTCAAAACTATTTTACATAATAATGACTCCAAGGGTCCTCATGATTTTCATTTGACTTGTAACTGTAGTTTTGAAAATGTTTTCTTTTCTCTCTTTCTACATCCTTCATAGATTTAGCGTTTCCCTTGGATAATTAGTAACTCCCAAGGCAGCAGAAGACAGCAGCTTTTTTTTTTTTTTTTTGTATGTAGGTAGTTCCCTGGCTGGGAATTGAACCCAGGCCACAGCATTGACAGCACCAGCACCGAAGCCTTAAGCCACTACACCACCAGGGAACTCCGTGGACCTGTTTAACAGACACAAGGTTTGGACTTCTGGGCAGGCTAAGGCTAATATCTTGACCTAACTTACATTTCTGCTCCTGAGCTCTAAGGTGGAACAACACTCTGGCTACTTTTCCGTGAAACCAGACAGGGATGCCAGAGCAAAACTCAGAACTGTTTTCAACACATGAAGAAATAATTCGTTACTCTTACCTGATCTCCAGCCCGTTGACTCCCAACAAGGCCCTGAACCCCCTAATCTATGGTGTCGTAATTTTGCCCTGTATAATGTGTAACCTGCATGCTATCAGGTAGTAGGGCCTTCAGTACACTAGCTCCCCACACTCCAGCTCGGCCAAATCAGTATGAAACTCCTGCTCATTCATTTCTTTCAGTCAGTGCACACAGGCAGACAGACTCAAATATTGGGGTTTGATAACAATAGTACCTCTCCAAATATTTTGTGTAGAGTACCAGCTTTGTGATATCAGAAGCTATTATGCCACTATACAGTGGAATATTATGAAAAAAATTTGGGGGGCAGCTTTAACTGGTATTCTTATTGCAGAACTTCTCATAACCCCTATCTATCTTGAATTTGCAAAAGGAAAATATAGTATACCACATTATCCCAAATATAAACACTACAGAATTGTTTTGCTTTAAGAAGAATCTTGAAGAAATAATATTTTATAGCACAAATTTTAGCAGTGAGATGTTTTGTTGAAATATTTTTGGAAATACCAGGCAACATTTTTTAGAAAAAAATTGTTATATTTCAATATATTTGAAATTTAAAGATAGTGTGACTTAATATATCACACATGTAAGAAAACATAGCATTTGTATTATAGCACTTGGGAAAAGAGAAATGTTCTATAGGCACTCAAACACATTTAAAACTTTTTATAATAACCTGTCTTTCATATTGTGTTATGCACACAAATAGACCTTCATATTATCTTTCCTGGAGAAAAATTGTGTCTGTATTTATATTTATACCTATACTTATTATCTATATGTAAGTCCACTTTCACAGAAGTTAACTAGATACATAATTTGTATATTATGAAAAATTATATTCATTACTAAATAAGTGACTGGTATTGTTGATCAAAAATCTCCCTTACTGTTCCTCATTTTTATTTAGAAGGCAGAATTACTTTTGTTTATTTACTTGGTTTCTTAAGACTTGATTATTTTTAGATGAGTTTTAGGTTTACAAAATTAAGAGGAAGATAGAGTTCCTACATCCCCCCGCCCACCCCCCCACCAGACACATGTAGCTTCCCTAATTATTAACATTACACCCAAATTTTCAGTTTTCTTTTTTTTTTTTTTTTGCTAAGGATGGACCCACATTGACAGATCATAATCACTAAAAGACCATAATTTACACTACAATTCACTCTTGCTGCTGTACATTCTATGGGTTTAGAAAAATGTACCATGACGTGTATTCACTGATATCACCATATGAGTATTTTCCATGACCTGGCAATCACTGATGTTTTCAATGTGTCCATCAATTTGCTTTATCTGGGATGTTGTATAATTGGAATGTACAATTTGTAGCCTTTTGGACAGAGTGGGCAGAAGGGTGGATGTGAGCAGGGAGGGAGGGGTTGTCCCAGTCACTATCAGCTGCCTTTAAATGAAAAAGATAAAGAGAAGGACTGTGGGAAGAGGAACTTGCCTATAAGGAGGACCATTAACATATGCCCTGAATCTAGAAGTAAAGCCCTGACCCATTATCAGCTAGTCTCAAATTGAAAGGGAAGTCCCACCTATTCAGCCATAGGCCCTGTTTCCCAAAAATTATATTATTATGTAGCTTTGGCCCTTTTTGGAAGGATCATGCTAGAAATAAAGGCGGAGGAGCTTACACCTGGAGATACAAAACTCCCAAACAATGGAAGCGGGGACTGCTTCCCGCTCTTGGGTCAGCCTGCTTCACCTTCTCGGAGTGTACTTTTTAACTTTTAACTTTTCTATAATTAACTTTAACTTTTGTATATTTTCACAAACTGACTCTTGACTGAATTCTTTCCTTTGAGAGAACCAAAGGAACATTGTCATTTCACAGTAACGTTTTCACATTGGCTTCTTTCACATAGTAACATGCATTTACGTTTCCTCTGTGTCTTTTCATGGCTTACTAGCACATTCTAACAGTGAATAACATTTCATTGTCTGGAGGTACTACGGCTTATTTATCCATCACCTAGTGAAGAACATCTCAGTTGCTTCTAAGGTTTGGCAATGATGAATAAAGCTGCTGTAAACATTTGTGTTCAGGTTTTTGTGTGGTCATACATTTTCAATTCCTTTGGGTAAATACTAAGAAGTGTGATTGGTGGATCCTAGTAAGAGTATCTTTAGTTTTGTAAGAAATTGCCAAACTCTTCCACAGTGGTTGTGTCATTTTGCATTCACACAGACGGTGAATGAGCGTTATTGCTCCTCATTCTCATCAGCATTTGGTGCTCTGGATTTAGGCCATTCTAATAGGTATGCAGTGGGAGATTTTATAAATTTCTCTCTTCACTGCAATCACTGTCTCTGTTGTCCCCTTTTCTATTTTGTGTCTGTTTATGCGTTCACCTGGTTGGTCTCACTACGCCATCACCACGTGTGCTAATAACTTTTGGTTTAGAAATGGAGATTTCTTTGTTTCGATGATCTCAAAATAAAGTTGTATTATGCCCCCAAATTCTCAGGACTATTTAGTCTGTTACCCATTCTTACAATTTCTTCTGTAGCCCCCCTTCTCCTGAACTCAGAGCAGTATGCGCGAACGCAGGCAAGCCCTTTATTCAAGCACTTTTCTCACGTTGCATGCGCTACTTTTGCTCCTAAGCTCCTGTCTTTGCTAGTTGATCTTGACTGTCTCTTCTACTCTTCCTAATCAACTCAATTATTATAAATATATTAATGAATACTTTTACTAAAAATGAATTTTAACCACTCTAAATATTCTATGCCTAGTGGAAGATTAATGTTCTTGTGTATTGAATATAGTTTTCAAAACTAAAAGTTATATTTCTCATAAAACTATGTCTATATTGTTATTGAAAAAATATGAGATTTCCTCAAAGCTTCAATTTATACTAAAATTGAATATAATGTAAGTATAAGGCCAATTTAAAACTAGCATCTTAATTTTTTAATTTTAAATATTTTCGCATTGTCATAAACCTAAAATAAGACAACTATAATATAATTGTGTTCTGAAGATCACACACATTCACTAACTTTTCCCAGATTTAAGGTCAGACTCAAAACTTTAAGGCATTAGATATTTCTAAATACTAACGAATTAAGAAAATAAGGAAGTCTACCAGTTTGTTAGCAGTGAGACAATGTGATACACCAGAATCCATATTGACTATGCATTATGTCAGATTTTAATTACTGAATACCTCTTAAATATGTTAATTAGCACCTAGCAATATCATTGAAAGTTAAACTTTGACGATAGAGTAACTTTTTAAAAAGGACATTGGGCCACCCAGACTCTAGGATAAAGATTCGGAAACCATCAGGCTGTTAGAGTTGTTAACACTGCAAGCTATAATTTCAATATATAAAAAATGCCTTAATGAACACTTGTCACTATTAAACTTCTCATTCTCATTCACAAAGTAATCATATATTTTTCCATGGTATTACCTTAAAATAAATAATGTTAGTATGTAATTGATAGTATTTATAGGAGTTGCTTTGTGAGCCAACAAAAATTATTATTCAGAATTTTAATGAGTTTTCCTGATGGGTGCTTAAGCACTCTTATTTTTGAAGTAGTTTCTTCTCTTTTGCTGAAAAGTTGCTATCTAAGTCTGGCTGAATAGTGCTATTAACTTTCTGCACCTGGACATCTTCACCCTTTTCAATCAAACTACTCATCTTTAGGGACATAAAAATAATCAGTTTCAATAGAAAAAAAACCATTTCTAAAAATTTGATCCTGTGTTACTGTGAGAAAAAAATCTTGCTTTCTGATTTTATCAAACAAAACATTTATATTCTATTTATAAACTAATAAAACAAATTGAAATCGAACCACCTAAATCAACTTTGCATTAATGTAAGTTATCAATTTTTGATCATGTGTGACTCATACTGGGAGGAAAGTCAAATCTATTGTTAGGCAATAGTCTTGAACCTCAGTAAGCACCTCATAAATTCTCATCCAGCATGACATTTGGATTGTGCTCAGAACATTGAAAATGTTTACACCTGAACTAGTAAATTTCCTCTCATGTTATTTCCATTCATTCAATAGGCAATTTTAAATTCTTTTACAAACTTTGAAATCATTTGTTTTTCCTGGACAATAGTCAAAAGTCTTTCTTTTTCTTGGGTCTACTTTTTCCGCTTTTTTCCTCCATGACTTCAACATCTTCCGTAAGTAACTGAGCTGTTAAAGTTATAGGGCCTTTGACAAAACACTCCTAATGTTAAGACCATCCTAGAAAAAAGTGCACTCCTGAACTTTGATTTTTTTCCATTGAGATTTCTTTGTTGCAATCCATCTCTCAAATAACACATCTATGTACCTATACTTATACCCATATCTATATAGTTTTCAGTAAATTTAGTCATTTTAGTTATGGAAGTTTTCGCAAAGAATTATACTTACACTTAATCATTAGAATTGGGTGACAGTCAATTTTGTCAGTCTTTACTTCTAATGTGCATCTCTCCAGCAGCTTTCGCTTTATTTTTTTTTTCACTGCTAAGAATTTTTTCAATAATCTTCCCACCATTTAATTCCCTTTTAAAAAAGTATAATTGGCATACAATTAGTTTCAGGTGTACAATATATACCTTCCTCAACATTTATATACCTTACAGTGTGATCACCTTCCTAAGCCTAGTAATCATGTCACTGTGAAAAGATCACAGTCTCATTGACTATATTCCCCTCTTTTTCATCCATCACCTCAGCCCCTCCACTCTGGCAACCATCGGTTTTATCTCTGTTTCTGAGCCTGTTTTTGTTTTATCAAATGTTCATTTGCTTTTTTTTTTTTTTTTAGATTCCATAGAGCATTTTCTTTTTTGTCTGACTTATTTCACATAGCATAATACCCTCTAGGGCCATCCATGCTGTTTCTAATGGCAGTATTTTATTCATCTTTATCGCTGAATAATGTTGCATGGACTATATGAGGATTGTATGGAAAGTATCCAGCCATATAATATGAAAAATAGAGGCATATATGGCTGGATTTTTTCTAGACAGCTCTTGTATGTACCACTTCTGTATCCAATTACATATCAATGGACACCAAGGTTGCTCCCATATCTTTGCATTGTAAATAGTACTGAAATAAATGTAGGCATACATATATCTTTTTGACTTAGTGTTTTTGATTTCTTCAGATAAATAACCAAAAGTAAAATAGCTGGATCATGTGACAGATCTATTTTTTATTTTTTGAGGAATCTTCCCTGCCACTTAATTCTAATGAAATTTTTACTTCTTAAGTGATTTCATAAATTGGAATTCAGATGATCCTATAAACTTAATTTTAACATTAGGCAGTAAGATAAATGTGATAGATTAACAGGTAAATTCTTAATCTGTGATAATACTTAATTTCAGGACAGAGATATGGCAAATATCCAACACAAAAACCTCCAATAAAAATAAATAAAGTTGAACTTTTAATCATTTTTATACGGATTAAGATATTTTGATCAGAATGGTTTGTAAAGGATCAAATCTGATATACTTGCCCTCATATTGATCCATATTTACAGAAATATTTTAGGGTGACAAATACTAACTGATGCTGAGCAAATGCAAGCATAAGATAATGAATACCTTCATTCTAAATTAATATTTTTTATTATACTTTGGGGTGTATATTAATTCTTAATTATTTTTCAGCAGTTGTCTATTGACTGGAATTTTATAACTCTAAAAGTTTTTAACTTAAAATATTTCTCTGGTTAGAAAAATGTGCAGTTTTGGAAAAACAATGAAATATATTTGTCTGCAAAAAATAAACTTGCAGGACAAAGAGTGTTTTTTTAGAAAAGTGCTGATGGTACAAGTGAGCTGATGGATGATCTCATCCATCACCCTGACACACAGGTAAGAACAGGGGTCATGCAATCCTTCTGAAAGATTTTATTTACATTTGTTTAATGAAGTTCTCTCTTCCAACACACTATCGACCACTGGGTTTCAATAGAGTAAACAGAAAATCATGTTTACTTTTTAAAACTAAAATCTTTATAGGTTAGTGGAACTCACATACCAATTTTAGCATTTTGTTGGCCATATTTATTTCTATACTTGATCTTAGCCAAAAGGCTGAGAAGCTATGGTCATACTTATTTCTAAGTTAAGTTATTTAGAAAATATTTTCTTTTGAAAAATTAGTTAATACTAAATTTCAAACTTTAAAATCTTTTTTAGATAGTTTAGATTATTTTTCTTGTGCAATAATAATTTCTAATGTTCTATGAGGTCAATATTTTTTGTCAGTTAATTATCAGTTAATTATTTTGTTGACATTATAACTCTGATTCAAACTATTAAACATAAAACATTTTTTATTCTCATCATAACAGCTATCTAGCCAAACTGGTATACTTTTCTTTTTCCAAATATGCACTCCATCTAAATTATAATACTTCTACTATCTGAGCACAGTATATGAAATAGCAATTTCCATTCTGCTGTAAATGACTATTTAAATCAGATGTTTTACTAGTAGCAATGGTAGATTTCAAACTATGGAATGGGTTTATTTATTTATTTTTTTGTCCTGCCCAGTATTTTTCAAAAGTTATTATTGTTAATATTTATAATTCTGATTATTTAATATAAAATTGAGATTTTTTCTGATTCTCATAAAATTTGGGATATCTGCTATCTGGGCTGACTCTAGTGCAGCATCCACTCGTGCTCAGTGGCTGTTTTCCCGTTAGCATGTGTCCACTGGACTTGACCTACTTAAGGATGTTGCTTCTGCTTGAGTTGGTTGACTCACAGGGCATTTGAGTTCATAAGCTTTGACCCAAAGTTGACCTTTCCTCCACGGAGTACCAATCTAACTAACTTGACAACTTCCTGACATCTTGAGCCTGGCAATCATTTCTGTTTCTGTCCTGCTAGTTCTCTTTATATTTAAAAGACTAATTTAGAATTTAGTATAAACATGATTTGGTTTATCCCTCAATCTCCCAAGTGGATTATAAATACATTAAACAGATTGATCATATTTAACATCAATTTATATGCGTTGCTTTTTAGTATGATACCCTGAACTCATAATGATTTTATAAGAGAGTATTCTATTCTGTTTATGGCTTAGTACATAAAGAATTCCTTCACTTGTTAGTAAATAGTATTACATACTTCTGGGCATTCCAGGTTTATATCTTTCTCCACAATGTGTTATGACACTGTTTCAGAAAACTCACAAGAAAATGCTTGATTTTCTTGCATTCATGTTCAAGTCATGTTCAAGTAATTAGTTTTGGTTTCAATAACTAGAGTTAAATATTTATCAGTAATTTGCAGAATGGGGATCCATGAAAAATGTAGAAAATTGCTAGAGGTATCATTTTTGGTAAGAAGAATTTGCCTCTGCCTCAGTCATGATACAATTCAAAATTCAGAGGGCACATAATATACTCCACAAAAATTTTACTTTCATTATGTAGTAAGTGAAATATGTTAGAGATATAAAATTAGGAGTGAAAAAATAAAGTGATATAAATCACAGAAGTGCAAAGCCCTTAATTAGAGTTTAAATTGTTACTTCAGATTCTTCAAATGCAGTTTAGGTAATTTCTAAACCATAAATAGATATGTAATGCAAATTAGAGTTTATTTAATTGGCAAAATAAAGCATATTTTATGACAATATTTTAGTTACCCCAAAACTACTTCTTCAGAATTACTTTAGAATTTTTGGTTAACAATTTGGCTTTTACACTCATACAAATGTATAGCTCTTTATCTGTCTACTGCTCTATACATTATTTACATAAGAGTTCAAAAATATTCATGGAAACAAGAGAAATAACTTTGAAGATTCTATCCATATTAAGGCAACAGGCCTGAACTTATTAGGCTATTTATCTCCAATCAATCATGCCAGTATAACATTTCAGCTTCAGTTTGTGTTGTGTATTTATGTCACCAATTCAATTTTTGCAAATAAAATAGTGTTTTAATAAATATTTCCTGAATTAAATAATACATTGTTCATTAATTATGAAAATTATTAGCACATATATTTGAGTTAGTAAAATGCTAGGTGGAATCATAAAAAATTTTCATAATTTTCTATCATTTTTCTGACAATATGATATTATTTTCCAAATTATTTTAATTTTGATTCATTTTGCTGAACAGGGTTATCCTTTTTAAGGTCTTAGAAAAATTAAACTTTAGAACAAAATATGATATATTTTTAAACACATAGTGGGAAACTTTCAAATAACATAAAGAAACACCATAAGCCAGAAAGGAAGAAAGAAATTCAAGCAATGGGAACACATTTGAGCTAACCCTGTAGTAACTCAATGGTGATAACTCCCAAAGTCTGACCCAGTAGATAAATGTTTTCTATTTCAGGAAGTGGAATGTGGCTTTTGCTGTAGAAAATAGAATTGCTGAAACTCCAAGTGATGATTCACAAAGACTCTTCTTGACCAAACTCTAGTCAAGCTCCTCTGAGCCTTCTTCACTAAGATGCAAAGTTTAGTTATTAAAACCTATTGCAGAAAAGAGCACAAATGATTTTATCCACCCCACTACCCTCTTTACACACACGTGCATGCACACACACACACACACACACACACACTGAAAAAACACTGACATAGTTTCTAACAACTCAAGGCCTCATCCCTAGGATCCCTAGGTTGCTTTAAAATGCCTGCTTAAAATATTCGAGGCTGCCAAAATAACTTATGTTTTCTCCATCCAATATTTGAACATAGGGCCCCCGTCTTTCTCTGTGGGAGAATAATGTCTAAGTTCCCTCAGTAGCAGTAAGCAAACCAAAGTGGCCTAGCACGTGGACCAACCCATCTTCCTACTTTTTGTAAATTTCTATGAGCCTAACTCTACTCAAGCCCCTTCAGTTCTCTCTACATTTGCTCATTTTACCTTTAAAATGCCAAGTCTCCTCTGCCCAAATGGAGTTGAATTCAGTTCATGGGGATCCTCTTACCACTTGCAATAATTACTGAATGAAGTTTGAACTCACCACTTTCACTAGTGTTCACCTTTCACATGGTTCACATGGGAAATTAAGATTAGAGGCACACTGTTCACAAGTCAGAAAAGTTGAGGAGATGCCAACTTTTGATGGTATGTTTAAGAGGGGGGAAAATAAACTATAAGAAATTAGTACCCCAAACCTATAACCTGAATTAAATATAAGGAATTATTATTCTAGATTTCATAAATTATTGTTACATCTTTTTGATTACTTAGAATTTATTGAACGAGAGGAAAATTAACACTGCATAAGATGAATAGTAAGTCAAAAACAGCAAAAAAGACTGGGAAAAAAAGATGAATAGAAATGAAAATAATTAAGAACCCATTGAAGAAAAAATATTTAAAAATTTTGAAGACTAATAAGTATAATTGACAGTTAAAGACAAAGAATTAAAATAAAAGATAAACATAGAACTATATGTTGAAGAAAAGATAATTGAAAAATGAGTCAAAAATATTTCTAAAGTGAAGATAGAGTGACTGTATTATGGCAACATTCATTTGTTTTGTCAGCATTATGTCCCCATTTTTCTTTCAAATATAAATTCTATTTTATATTTTGAATATCCACTATTCTTTTACCTAGTTAATTACCTCATAGGATGCTTAGTCAAGCCAACTGCCAAAAATAAGTCAGACTAATACAAGAAAAAAATCCCACTATATAGCTAATGATTTAGTTCTGGAATAGGAATATATCACAATTTGGCTCAAGGTTATATGATGGAAAAAAATTCCATACTCCTAAAAAGGAAAAAAAAATTATCTCCTTCAATTGAATTACATCGTAGCTGGATATTCTGCTAATATAACATAATATATATGTTATATATTATATATAACATTTTATAATACAATAATAGAATATAATAAATTTAAATATATTACATTATAGATTAGTATACACTATATATCACATATTAGGCTATCAGGAAAAGGCAAAGCAAAGAAATGGGAAAATATGTGATGTCGAAGAAATGAACCGAACTGCATACTAAACCTATCCTGGAGGCTATATAATCTCTAGACCTTTTATTATGCAGGGTATTTTATTCCAGTGTTTTGTTATCCACAAGCTATTAACTGATACCCTGAGATTTACAACTTAGCAGACAGGTTAAAAAAATTATGTAAGCCTAAAGAGAGCATAAAGATGATGAGAAAAAATATATAAAGGGATTATCATCACAAATTAAAATACATAAATAATATTTTACTATCTATATTATCTTTATATACTGTACCTTTTTATATTTATATATTTTCATATATAAAATACATGAATGCATACATATATGTATACATACATGTACATACAAACATGCATATAAAATTATCCATATGTAGAAATACCAAAAATAGTAACAAAAATAAGAGGATTGAATGATTGAAAGAGATGAAAAATCAAGTAGTAAATTTTCACTGGCGGATATGTTATCAAGCTGTACCTATTTTGCAAACTGTTCCCAAAATTCATAGCAAAAATTATACCTTGTTATTCTCAATTTATGCTTCTCTAATCAATGTCTCATAACCCAATGATAGTACATCCATTTATTTTATCACTTAAAATATAATAAAGTAAATGCTGTTTGAGAATGGAATATATCCCAACTGATTGGAAATCTACTTCATTTAAAGTATTTCATTGCATAAATTTACCTATTCTCATTATTTGTGAATTAAATCTACATACTCTAACATAGATTGGTATTGAAAAACTTAATATTAAGTGAGAAGATTTATATAAGTTCAGTATAAAATCATTATACAAAATAAATATATTTTTATATATTGTTTTTAGCAATAGGTATATATCTGATATTAGAATATGGATGGTGATGTTACACTTAAAGTCCTAAATATAATTAGAAGTAATGAAGGCAATGGAATTCAAAAGGAAAGCAAAAAGGTATTTGTAATTCTTCTTTTACATGTAAATATATGCATAAAGAATGAAAATTTTAATTTTTGGGGGGTGTGTGTTTTCCTGGCTGGGAGTTGAATCCAGGCTGTTGCATTGAGAGCAACAAAGCCTAGCCACTATACCACCAGGGAACCCCCCCAAAAATGAAAATTTTAATCTTTAAATATTCTGGCTAATGCATATATGGGTAACCACATAATTTTCTATTAGTTTCATAAAATATTGTCAAATGTAAATAAATACATAAACAAAAGTTACAATTCTGTTATATTGTACAAGTAAATTCTGAGGCTTCCTTACGTATAAGATAGCAGAGTAGCATAGTTGATAGTATACAAATAACTAGAGGTGGAAAGAAGTTAGGTAGATAACTTTGGAGAAATAATATTGCCTAATCTCTGACTCCTTATTAATAACAGCAAGACAGTAACAGTACTTGCCTTGTATAGTTGTTTTGAAAATGAAATAAGACAATATACACAAAGTTCCAGAAATACAGAAGGGAATAAAGAAATGTTAGTTCTTCTCCCATCAATAAATATCCAATTTATTTTATAACTCATTCCAGAGGAAAGAAACAGTTTTGCTTGCCTTCATCCTTAATCATCTGCTTAATCAATTATTATGAAGATATCCTATGACATTCTGATATTCTGGGTAGATACCATAACACTTTTGAATATTTAAAAATCCACATTAACTAGAATTCAAGAGTAATAATGTTTAAAATATCTGCTATATTGCATATAACTAGTGTACCAGGTTTAGGCGTATTATTGTTTTGTTTTTATTAGTGTTTCAATACTACATATCTTTATCTGCTCATAGTCACTCTAGAAATTTTATCTTTATTTAAATTGCTCATGTTTCTGTTTGTATTATAAGTTGCACATCTCCTTTTAGAACTAATAATTAAAAAGTAATAAATGGGACTTTTGATAATGGGCAGGTTTATTGTGGTAGTTATTTTTTCCTGTGAAATGTTGAAGTTAGGGTATTATGGAATGCCAATAATATTCAATAAGGCAAACTAGCTTTGAAAATAGTTTTACCTTGAAGAATTTGTCCTTCTTCAGTTTGATATTCTTTGACTGATATTTAATAATGTGTTGCCATGGTAGGAGATAAGAGGTAGAAAGTACGTAAAAAGTGGGATCCAATATTGCATATTAAGTTACTTTCATTCTTATAGATCAATTTTTATTTATGGTTTGATATATAACTGTCACATCATATATCTTTCAAAAGAAGTGATATTTTGAAAAGGCAGGAAATTGCACACCAGAATATGTTTTACCCACATACATACATAATGCACACTCTCTTTTTCTCTCTTCTAAATTTGAAAATTGACCACTTAGAGAAAAATACTTAATTTTCAAATATTTTTATTAGATGCCATGTATTGAATAGAAAGTTAAATACAAAATGTACACTGTATTTGAGAAATTTAGGATTATAAATCCACTTTCTAATGTTGTAACATGGTAGTTTGTATCCCACGGCTTTCTAATAATTGTAATCTGCTTTGCCACTGTGTTAGAGATATAATTATGTTAACAGCTTTTCTACACAGGCACCATACATTGCCATTATGAAGCTAACTTCATTTAATTAGTATCACGTAGGAAATTAGCAGTTATAAAGACTGCTGGGTACAAGGGAATCTCCATTTTCTCACCATTTACTTAATCTTCAGTCAATGTTAAGATTAATGCTATTGAATCCACATAGCAAAATCACCATCACCCTCCTCGGATGTTATGATTAAGCACTGTATGGATTTGGAACAAACAGTTTTCTCTAGATGCCCAGAAATTGGGATTATTGAAACCCATCCTGTTCTGTGTTGGAAAGACACAGGAATGGAGAGATAATATCTATGTGAATGTATTCTTTCTTCCTTCAAAGCAATATTTTTTTTTAACAACTTGATAAAAAGAGGAGTAAATGTAAAGGAAGGATTTCTTTTAAAAGGAAGTTTCCAGGTTTTATTAACATTTTTGTAAGAAGACGTTTTTATGCCTACTGCTTGGTAGAAACACATAATATTAAATTGTATTGTTATTTATCCCATTATTGGGCTTATAATATGCTGTGAAGATGATTAATAATTTCTGTGTTTGTGTGTGAGTGTGTGCTTGGTAATTCATTGTGTATCAACTTCGTTAAGAATTATTTTCAGAGTAGCAAAACCAATTAGTTTTAAGCAGAAATCATTAAAACCAGTGTCACAAAAATTTCTTTGCCTAATACAGAAGAGAAACGATGCATATTTAAATTTTCATCTCATCTTGGTATTTCAACGTAAGTTCATTCTATAGCTACATAAGAAAAACTCTCTACATAAATAACTTCCAATTTGTAGCTTTATGACAAGAGTCTGTAACTAATAATTCAGGCTCTAGAAATAAATATTGAAGAAAATTCTCCCAAAGCATTATAAAAAGCAATTTTAAAAATTATGTTTTCCACTTTCCTTTTGGCTCTACATGTGTCCTGCCAAATATTAATAAACACTGAATATCACACATACGTAGAATGAAATTCACATGTTAAAAGTGAAAACTACACTCAAAATTTGTACTACTTATCAAACAAAAGAGGAAGATGAGGATATTTTAGATTGTTTGGGTGTTTCCACAGCTAAAAAGAACTAAAATTATTTGATCTACATTATGTGCTGCATGGATCCCTCAGTCATGAATTTCTACTGGATGCTGTACCGATCCTTGAGAAGTATCACCTAGTACCAGAAGCATATCTATAGGCCAAGGTTTCTATCATCATTAGAAAAGTGTCCTGGAGTGTATTATCTACCTTTGAGAGGTGCTGAGTTTTTCTGACTCTGCAGTAGTTGCTCTCAGACACTCATATCTCCCAGGCACACAACACAACTGTGACCTGCCTCATGTCTTGTTCAAAGCCTTTGGCCTCCTTCCCTGATAAAAATTCTATTCCCATGGGGTGAGGAGAGGACAAAAGTCCTGCTGTGAGCTACATGAGTACTTTAACTTGCCAGGAGCAAGAAAGACTACCAGTTCCCACCCCCTTGCTTACTTGCCCTATACTCTGTGGATTATACTTGGGTGATGTCATTGATGTTTTGCGAGGGGAGAATTCTACTACTGAACCACCAATGCTCTCCATTCTGTCATTGATGTTTTGAAACTTGATGTCTCTAGTAACCACTCTGAAAATACAGACAGCACAGTTGACATGTTTAAGAAAAATGACTCCCGTGAGGCAAATGTTGATCAATGGAAACATGGAAGCAAATAAATCAGTTTATCTCCCATCATTTTGCTAGAGTGATTTTTTTTGAGAAATATTTGTCATTAGGTGTCTATGAAGATATACCTTTCAAGCCTCACTTCCCTTTTTCTCTCAATCTTGCTTTTTTCTTGGAATTTACAGATAACAAAACATAAGGTGTTAGACTCGTTTTCTTTTCAGGCAAATAAATCTGCTATCTGCACATACAAAGAGAATGCATAGGTTTCTGGCCAGACAGGTAAGAATGAGTCAATACATGAAGCTTATACCTTTATTCATTGGGAAATTCCCTATTTTTTCTAGTCAGATCTTAGCTACTTCTATATCATATATAACTTAGATGTGCTTCATTATTTTGGTTTGAAGTACGCGATATTAAGTAGCAAATTTGAAAAGATGATGAGGAATTTCTACATTGTTGTCTTTCTATAAAGAAAGTTACACAGAGGAAGCAAGAAAAAAAAAGAACTAAAGAAAGAATAAACATAGCTAATATTGTACCAAGAGTCCTGCACACTTTAATAAGCCTTGGAGCCATTACTGCTATAAAACACAATACAAAAACTGATTTTATATTAGTGCCTAGGACTACAAAGAAAAACAAATTATGTCTACTACATTCTATGTAAAGAGGGTAGTCAAATTCCTTGGAGAATTCTCAACTAAATGATTAAAATAAAAATGCCTTAGTACATATTTGTTACTACAAAATAGTCATGTGGAAGTAGGGTATATCGTAAGAAATACAGTCAATAATACTGTAATAACTATGTATGGTGTCAGATAGATACTAGATTTATCTGGATTATATGGGAGGGGTTTTGGAGGGCAGCATATAAAAGATGAAGGGATTAAGAAGTATAAATTGGTAGTTACAAAATAGTCATGGGAATGTGAAGCATAGGGAATATAGTCAATAATATGATAATGACTATGTATAGTGATAGGTGGGTTACTAGACTAGTCAGGGGGATCACTTCTTAAATTGTATAAATGTTTAACCACTATGCTATAAACCTAAAATATAAAATAATACTGAGTGTCAATGTAATTAAATTATTAAAAAAGAGGGGAAGGTGGAATGAAATAAGAGGTTCAAATTTCCAGGTATAAAACATATAAGTCATGGAGATGTAATATGCAGCATAGGGAATACAGTCAGTGATATTGCAATTGCATATTACAGTGGCATATGGTTGCTGGACTAATCATGGTGATTACTTCTTTAGGTATATAAATGTGGAATAACTGTGATGTACACTTAAAACTAATATAATATTGTATGTTAGCTATATTTTAATACAAATTTTAAAAATGTCCCCCCCCAAAATAGCTTATTAATAAATTAAAGCATGTTATTAAATTAAATAAAAATATCTTGTGGCTTAGATTTGAGCTAGACATAATGATAACATGGCCATGTAAAACATATTTAGATGCATACTCATAGCAGTTAGGAAAGATCACAACTGTTTTTTAAGCTCTGGTTGTGAATCGAATACATATTTCTAAGTCCAGGCCACACATACACAAAGAGAAAATCTGTGTATGTTCATAACTAGTAGAAAGAATAAATCAGTAATAAAAACTCTAACAATGAAAAGCCCTGGACCTTATGGCATCACTGGTGAATTCTACCAAACATTTAAAGAAGAACTAACACCAATCCTTCTCAATTTTTAAAGGAAAAGCTAAGGAAGAGGGAGGTCTCTTTGACTTATTCTATGAGGCCAGCATTATCCTGATGCCAAAGTCAGACAAATAACACTACAAAAAGGGAAAACACTGATGCAACAATTCTCGACAAAATACTAGCAAATCAAATTAACAGCAAATCATATTAAAAGAATTATTAAAAGAATCCAATAATCAAGTAGGATTTTTCCTCTAGGAAAACAAGAATTTCTCAACTTATGAATATTGATTAATGCAATATATAATATTAACAAAATGAAGTATAAAACCACAGAATTATCTCAATTGATGCAGTAAAAGCATTTGACAAAATTCAACACCCTTTTGTAATAAAACACTCAATATTCTAGGATTAGAAGAAAGTTTTTTTAACATAATAAATGACAAATAAGAAAACCCACAGGAACACTCATACTCACTGGTGAAAGACTAAAAACTTTTCAACTAAGATCAGGAAGAAGGCAAGGATGCCTACTTTTACCATATCTATTCAACATGGAACTGGAAATCCCAGCTTGAGCAATTAGGCAAGAAAAATGAATAAAAGACATACTAATCAGAAAGAAATAAAATTATTTCGGCACAGATGACATGATCTTGTGGGTAGAAAACTCCAGAGATTCCATTAAAAAATTATTGTAACTAATAAACAAATTCAGCATAGAAGCAGGATACAAAAATCAGTTGTGTTTCTATACAATAACAATGAACAATCTGAAAAAGAAATTAAGAATACAATTATAATAGCATCAAAAAGAATAAATATTTAGGAATTAACTTATTCATGTAAGTCAAAGATGTACAATAAAATTATAAAATGTTTCTTAGAAAAATTAAAGATGCAAATAAAAGAAAAGAATTCCTATGTTCATGGATTTGAAGAGTTAATATTGTTAACATAATAAATTCTGTATGACTCCAATGTATGTACAGAATTAATGCAATCCCTACAAAATCCCAATGTTTTTGGCAGAAATAGAAAATCTTCCCTAAAATTTATGTTATTTCAAGGGACCTTTCTGAAAAAGAACAAAGCTGGAGGACTCTTACTTCCTAATGTTAAAGCAGTCTGGCTAAAAGACAGACATATACACCAATGGAACAGAATAGAGAATCCAGAAACAAAGCTTCACGTATATGGTCAAATAATTTTTGACAAGTGTGCCAAGACCATGCATAGGGAAAAAGTTAGTTTTCTCAGCAAATGGATGTAGCAAAACTGGATATGCACATGCAAAAGAATAAAGCTGGATTCTTAACCTAATATCACAAATAAAAATTAACTAAAATACATAAAAAACATTACTGTAAGACTTAAACTATAAAACTCTTAGACAAAAACATAGGGCAGCACTTTACAACACTGTATTCAGCAATAATTTCCTGGATATAACACCAAAAGGCAGAGGCAACAATAAAAAATGTAGACAAATTAGACCTCATGGAAAAAAAATTTTATATGTGCACAAAGACACTAACCAGAGTAAAAAAACAACACAGAGTATTGGAGAAAATATTTGCAGGGTTTGATATTTAGCTTCTAAAATTTAACACCAAAAAGCAAATAGCCTAATTTGAAAGTGGACAAAGGACTAGAAAAATCCTTTATCCAAAGAAAATCTACAAATGGCCAATAAATACATAGAATGATGTTCAACAACACTCATCTTTTGGGAAATGCAAATAAAAAATGCAATGAGATACAACCTCACACCCATTACAATGGTTACTATTAAAACAAATACAACAATAAACAGAAAATAAATACTGTTGAGGATGTGGAGAATCGTTAAACTTTATGTATTGTTGTTGAGAATGTAAAATGATACAGCTGCTGTGGAAAACAATCGTTCTCAAAAAATTAAACACAGAATTACCATATGATCCAGCAATTCTACTTCTAAGGATACATTCAGAGAATTCAAATCAGGGGCTCAAAGAGATATTTCTATATCCATGTTCATAACAGCATTATTCATAATAGCTAAAAACACAACTCAAGTGTCCATCAAGGGATGAATAAGCAAAATATGCCATATAACTTAAAATAGAATATTATTCAGCCATAAAAAGAAAGGCAATTCTCACATACACTACAACATGGATGAACTTGAGGACATGAAGTGAAGTAAGCCAGCCACAAAAATACAAAGACCACATGATTTTTATTTATATGAAGTATTTAGACTAGTCCAAATTATAAAGATATAAAGTAAAATGGGGCATGGCTGGGGCAGGAAAAAAGGGGAAATGTAGAATTATTGTTTAATGGGTATAGAGCTTTAGTTTTATATGATGAAAAGAATTCTGGAGACTGATGGTGGTATTGGTTGCACGAGAATACAAATGTTCTTAATACCAGTGAACTATACACTTAAAGGTGATCAAGGTAAGTTTTATGTTATGTGTATTATACTAAAATTAAAAAATGGAAAGAATACGTGAAGTATATATGAGGTAGACATTTTAATAAGTACCTCATAATTAATTTCACTAGGAAACTTTTAAAGTAGACTTTAGAATTACTAATTCATAGGGAAAGTAGTACAACTTGTCCAAATTCACACAGCTGGTACATGAGAGAGTCTGACTTGAACCCAACTGTGGCAATAGAACCTGCACTCTTAACATCACATTCACATCTATTCTTCACAGTGTACAGTTAAGGACAAAACTGTCCTTATGTGAAAGTTTTATTTTTAAGTTTTGACAAGGGAAAGTTGCTTAGATCTCTTATCAGGATATCTCCTTGTGGTCTGAAGAGACCTGAGCTTTAGTTCTCAAAGTTGTTCAAAGGATTCAGGAAAATGGACACTTAAGAGGATGAAGAGAGTGGTAAGGGATGCGTGAGTAGTGCTGAGTAGCCAGATCATGGGTGTGGAATGATTTGGTCCCACGCTTTTTGATGGAATAGGGGCACTTTGTGAATCTGGGATTCACATCTGATTCCCTGCCTGAGGCAAGGGTCTACTTTGTGCCAGCCTTGGTGCTCAGTGCTTTCATAATATGACTTTAACTTCATTTATTATAGTGATTGTGTTAGAAAAACCATTATCCATTTATTTCTCTAATGTTGTTTTATATTATAAAGAATATTGCAATTGCAACATTGCAATATTGTTTGTTACTGCTTTATATACTAGGTAATGATCAAGCATAGTCAATTTTGTTGGACTAATGTTTTCTGCTTTTATTTGGGTGAATTTGGTTAAGATATTATTTTCCTTGAAATTCTGTTTGATTTAACTCAATTCATTAGAGAGAATATTTATTTATAATTGCCTAAATCTCTGTCATCATACCTTATTGTAATTTCCATCTTCCTACAGGAAAATCTCCTCAATGAATTTATACTCTATCTTTCATTTGGACATGTTCTTATAAAACGTGCACCATTTTTTTTCTGTGCAAGTATTTTTCTCTCTGAAAATTATGTATTCTTCATTCATTTATGGGAAACAGAAGTATTTTCTTTACATTATTAAGATACTGAACAAGGTTTGTTACAAGTTAGTTACATCTTAGAAAATCCAGTCTGCCCATCTTCTTTCTATAGCACATAAAGTGTGCTGCTTTTCCATCAGTGAGCCACCTGGCACTGATTAGTCAACCTGACACATTTAGCTTAGTCTGCTATTCTTATCCAGAACAGTCAGGGTATGCCTGGTATTTGTAAAGCTCATTTCTTTTCCTTCAAAATCCATGAATTTGTCTGCTTTTATTCAACAAGTCAAAATAACTAAAACAATAGTTATTGATACATTTAAATTTGAATTTTTTATCAAATGTATGTAAATGTTTGCCTGCCATTTGTCATGATGACTGTGCATAGCAGTTCAAGGGAAAATTGTCCAATCATCACAATTACTATAATACCATTAAGCCACTATCATATTTGAGTCTGTAGTATGCTGAGCCTAAGAAGAATAATTCTGTTAAATCTATGCCAGAAAAAAAAAAAAACAGCACATCACTACTGGTTTCATGCTAACCTATATTAGAATAAAATAGGTTTATGATTTATTTCAATACCAATTAGCTAGAATTTATGAGAAACTGCTAGCCAATTAGTATAATATAGAAAAGTGACCTTAAAAGCTATTCTTGTGCTTCAGATATAATTCAAAATATTGTTGATAATCCATAAAACTCTGTTTTATTATGAAGTTAATTTAGGTTTCAAGGTGAAGTATAGCTGGAAATAATCAGCTGGACTATTCAGACATAATGCCTTGCTTTTCAATTACCTTTACAAATTCATTTTTTTGTGATTAAATAGGGCTTTATAGTAAACATATTATATATTTATTAATTTTAAAGACTCAGTAATACTTCATGAGGTAAATTACTTGCAAATGACACAATTCTGTTTAGCTGTATTGATAAAAGCACATTAACATTGCTACCAATTAAATATTAAATTTGGACTTAGATTTAAACTTTTAAGTCTAAAGAATTGACAAACCTTTTATTAAATAAGTAAAAATACCACTACCAAATTGAATAAAGGATATCTGTTTCCTAGTAGAAATAATTTTGGAAGCAGTAAAAGTTATAATAAATTTTTTCCTCGCTAGATTTCTAACTTTATCTAACAAATGTGGTTGAAAATATAGTTTATGAGATTATTTACATCAGTAGAGGCTTACCTGTACCAGTATGAGTTTTATAAATCACACAAATAAATTTTCAAAGGGTAGATTCTCAGCTAGAAATATGAATAAAATTCCTAAAGGGCAGAAGAGTTTCAGAAGCTTCACTTACATAGAAAAACTTTGATTTCATTTTTAACAGTCCTTTCCATTTTTAATAGGGGTTGAGGAACATAACTTTTAAAAATTTTACATAAAGCATTAATTTTGGAAATAGAAATACTACATTTCTTCTCTTGTGGTTGAAAACTGAGCATTTAAAAAAAATAAGTGATCACCAAAATATTGATTTAAGGCTTTTCTTATTTATACCAATAGTCTGATACCACTAGAATCTCATCAATATGTTGATACTAGCAATAGGATATTTAATGCATATTATTGTTCACTTTCTAAATTTATCTTCCATTTTCTTCACTGCTCTCCACTCCTCTCCCCTCCCTGCATCTCCCCTCCTCTTCCCTTCCCTTTCCTATTGTCCCCACACCTCCTTTCCTCTTCTCTCTTGCCCTCCCCGTCTCTCTCTGTATCTCTCTCTCTTCAGTTGAGACTCATTCCCTGCTATTTCTCCTAATTCAATTTTTGAGAGCCTAATCTCTGGAACACATATGAAGTTCGCATAGTTCAAATATTAACTTATTTGTAAAGCCTTAAATAGATATAAAAAAATTTCCCTCTCTTTTAGTAAATTTCCCTACATCTGGCATAATAAGCATTGCATTTTGCTTAATTATTTGTATATGTGCCTGTTCCTATCCCTTGATCAAGATACCCCCTTGAAGACAGGGCTAATGTTCTAGCTTTCATTATATCCTTAGCTTTAGTAAAATTTGTGAAACACACAAAATTTATAATGAGTGGTTATTTTGTAAATGTACACTTGTGTTTTTTGCCAATTTTCCTAGCTTTTCAAATAAATTAATCTAGTCCTGTGTGAAAGTCTTCAAGCATAGTAAATTAGGGTTATATAAACTAGAAAATGCATTTTTCCCTTCAGAGATTACTAGTTCACATGGGAACATAATATACCTGGGAGACACTTTCCAACACATAATAGTAATAATCTGAACCAAGAATTTTAGAATTCTAACATTTGTCTTCCCAATCAGAAAACCAGGGAATCTCTTATGTGCCACAATTGTACCAGGGAAGTGCTTGGGATTATGTTTATGTTCTACATATCTTCAGACATGGATGAAATGCCAGTGAAGTATTTGATCTGGGAGCTGGGATATAAAATGTCAGACTATATAGTGATAATAATAATAGCAACTATGATAGCAACAAAAACACCAAAACAAAAACCAAGATTTATTGATGGCTTTTCATGACTAAAACTGCTGACAGATATTAGACATTTCTTGGGATTATGATTTATTTTTCTTTGTGGGTGTGTAAATCCTACATTCAGGCAAAACTCTTGAGAGCTCTGCATGAGTATCAAATTTTAAATGGTTAATTTGTAAGAAACACTACAGGGCATCTACATGGTCTTATTTGAAAATCTTGGACAATAAATATATAACTAAAATTTACATTCCAAAGGTAAAATGGTTTTGATTATTGTTATCAATAAAAATATTAGGAAGTAAAAGTAAGTTTAAATAGAGCAGTAGAAAAAGAAATGACAATGAGATTCTGTTTATCGATCATTTGTTACCTGCCAGACAATACACTAAGTATTAAACTTTTAAACATTTTTCACATCACTTTTTACTCACTGAAGAAATACTATTATTATGCCCGTTTCATGTAAGTGGAACTAGGTAAGGAAGGCTAAGTAATTTCTACTTTGTGACTTACCATATAGATGTCTACATTAAATTCAAACACAGTTGTGTCTGCCTGATTGAAAGGGCTATGCTATAAATTACTAACTCCTCCACTTTTTACAGTAATATGCCTTGTTCACTACTATGCCAGAAGTATTTGCTCTGTACTTTACCCCTCACTAGGATTTGACTGTTCTGGGTTTATTAGTTGCTTAAAGAGAAGATAGGTAGAGGATTTAAAATGTAATTCTGATTTTGTGAAAGGACAGAGGAATATTTCTGTTGGAAAGGAGATATTAATAATATCTGGAGACCTCCTTTCTCTTTCTTATTTACAGATCACATGTTTTAAGTGAATAAGGAAACAATTTAGAAGTAAGAGCTACCATATACTGAGCACTCAATGTGTGCCAAAAATTGTGTTAAGTTGTACACACACACACACACACACACACACACACACACACACACATAATCTCCAATTGTAAAACACTGCCTTGGAGTAAATGTTAGTATCTTGTATTACAAATGAGAGAAATGAGACTCAGAGGGATAAAATAATCTGCACAACAAATGTGGAGCTAGAATTAGTTGTCAGGTACTGCATATAAATGCTTATAAAGAATAAAATGCTCATGTACTCTCTACTCCAGCAAGGTAGAAGAAAAATTGACAATATTGGGAGATGAATGAATCTTCTGTAGAGAGGAAGAGATGGCATCACTATCATAAATAATTGTTGTAAAAATGAAGATTTTTTTCTCTTGAATTATAAATTCAAAGTTTCTATACATGAAGCAGTGACTCATTTTAAAGGATACTATTAATACACAAATTGATATTATAGTATAACTATCATTTGTATTTATAATCTCCATTCTTCCACGAGCCCTGAGGGATAGGTGAGATATATAGTTCCGTCTCTGGGTTACAGAGGAAGTAACAGAGACTTAGAAAGTTTCGAGAGCTTGCTAAAAGTAATTCAGTTAATTCATGTAATAAAGTAAGGTTCTAAATGCATCTCTTGCCCTATGCTCTTTTTTAAGAAAACCATCTTGCTAATGATATTCTATTAATTAACATTCTAAGAGGTGAATGTAACTTAGATCCAAAGTAACATGTCTGGCGAGAAAATGCAGACTTTTTAAAATTTTTTTTTATGTGAGTCGTTCCCTGGCTGGGAATCAAACCCAGGCTGCAGCGTTGACAGCGCTGAAGCCTTAGCCACTACACCACAGCAAACTCCCTAGAAAATGCAGACTTTTGAACCAACGAGTAGATGAAGAATATCTAGCCCCAGGTAATGAGACTTTAGTCCTATTCAAGAGCTGTCATAGACATTAAGATCCTATAAATGAAACAGAAGCCATAGCCGTTGGAAATCACTGATAAATTGAGGAGTAGCCTAATAATCTTGTGACCACCAAGAACACGGCTTAACCCCGTAGCACATGCATTAGAGAAAGTACTAGCTTTAGACCAACATTTAGTTTTAAGAACGACTTAATATGCTGTAATGTCAGAATCTCATTTGTTCTGTAGCCAATCTGGTAAACTGAAAGCATTATCCTTTGCAGCTGGTTGGAGCTGGGATAAACAGAAACTCAACTACTGGGATATTTCTGAATGAGTTATTATTATCTCAAGGAAACATGAAAATCAAGAATTCAGTACATGTTTGATGTACTGTTTAGTCTGTTAGAATTGTTTTAGTATAATGGGAAAATGCTGATGAGTCAAATAATAATTAAGGCAGATTTACATTTTGACATGCAAATATAAGTATAAAATGTAAATTAATGGACCAATGAGAACATGCAGGACATCTCTAGAGAATAACTTTAGGAATTAGCAAAATTTTTAAATCATGACATAGAAGTCACCCTTTCCATATTTGTGGATGATGGGTTTAGGAGGATTATCTACTGTATTTCATGACAGTGTCAGAGTTCAAAAATCTTGATGGCTTGAATGATGATGGACTGAAAGCAATAAAGAATGTGACAGAAATAAATATAAGATTCTCCATTTAGATTAAAAACAGGTTATATAAGCATAGATTCAGAGAGTAATATCTCTAAGAAGCTCAGTGAAAGACTGGTTATGGTGGTGAAATAAGACAACGATGAGACATAAACTCAAAAAAAAAAAGTCTAGGATGCTTCAATAGCCCTGTTAAATGTATGTAATTTATATACATTTGGCTGTGATTTTCAAAGTGTGAGTCTAAATTCACTATTGAATCAATAAGTGGGTCCTAAAAGGCAACTTATTTTATTTTTTATAATTAAAAATATAAGAATACAATAGAATGAATGAATGGAGTAAAAAACAACAACAATATTGCATTGTTTATATAAGAAATAATGAGAGAGAGAGAGAGAGATTAGATTATTAGCTCTATGGGGACAAGAATTTTTGAGTTCCACTTAGTTCTGAATCCCCAGTAGACAGACAAGTACATGACACATAGGATATACTCAATAAACGTTATACACTGAATTATGGTAAAAATATTTTTTTTACTATGGACTGTGTTGAAAATGTTTAAGAACCACAGCTTTCTGTCACTTTGCATGATCAAGACACTGGGGCATTGGGGCACCTGAATACTTTGTAAGATATATTAACAAATTATGGAGGCTTCAGATAAAGTTTACCAGGATGGAACTGTCTGATTTAGAAACCATAATGTTTTAGAAATTATAGAGGTAGTAAGATTGAGTTCAAATATACTCTGGGACCATGATAGATGCTTTATATAAATGAAGAGCTTTCGAGTAAAACAATAAACATTTCAACAGGTATTACATTACAAGACACACTTCTAAAAATGTATTTGTATTCTTAATATTGTGGAAGCACCAAAAAATAATTTTTGCAAAAAATGCTTCCAGTAGTAAAATTGCTTTCAAAACTTCCAATTGTTGAAATGTCTTGATACTGCCATTTTTAAACACATAAATTCCTTCATTTGCAGGGAGCAAAGATACTGTAATTCTTTCCCAAGTTTACTTAATATTTTGCTCAATTTTCCATGGTATAAAGATTATTTCCATATATTTAAAAATAATGAATTATAACTATTAGTTGGTTAGTTGTTAGTTTGTGCTGGAAACTGTAACTGGTAGTGAAAAGGAATTCAGAAGACGATTGCATTGTGGCAATAACATACTAATGATAGTAATGTAACCACTTCTGTTGTCTCTATAAAAGAGACAGAAAAATGGTCCAAAACCCTTGTTTGTAATAACCATTTTTATAATGCATTGTCACTTATTTTTTTTTAATCAGAATCAATTACAGTAGATGCTCCATTAACCAGAAATCAAGCAACTGGCACTCTCAAGCAACGGGTAAAAATTTTTTGCCCGTTGCTTGAGTTCCAGCTCACAGAGATTTTACAATATTCTTCATGTGATAGCTTAGATTAAATTAAATTAAATGTTCTTTTAAAACACAACCTAAATTATAATATTATGGTCAGTGAAATAGCTAAGCTAATTCTGTTCACTAGAATATAGAACAGCCACAAACTTGAATGGTATTATTGGGATGATCAATAGATCTGGAATTCAACAGTTTCAACTCCAATGGTGCAATATTTTGCAAAAATTTATAAAAATTTATTTTGGAGTCAGATTTATATTTTATTTTCATTATTTATTAGAGTCTATATTTTTTCATTACTTTTTTCAAAAACCAAATCACATTTAAATTTTTTGAGAATTTAAGTCTCCTTTTCTTGTTATAAAGGCAATATGCAGTATTGGTAGATAATTTAAAAATAGGAAAAGTTAAAAAGATAAAAATAAACTACTTATCATTTTTCAAAGCAAACACATTCCTAACTGTTGAGTGTATATTCTTATGTTATTTTTTATACATGGATTTTTATTTATTTAGAATTATTTTAAGATTAGTTTCTTACATATGTATTCTGTTCCACTGACCTGATAGATAATTTTTAAAATATGATTTTTATAACTTCGTATGTTTTAAAAATATATACTATTTTTGGTACAGGAAGTTCTACATTATTGCTATTTTTTCCTAAATCGTCCATAGCTAATCTCTCTCTTCTATCAGATGAAACCTATCATAATTTTGACAAGTTATAAAAACAACCTCTGGTATCTTATTGATATTTTATATCTGTAATCTGTAGGAGGAAGAAATGGGCAGCTTTATAATTTTTCTTATTTCCACCCATGAATGTGGTATCTCTCTCTCAGACATGTAAAAATAAATCTGTTCCTGAAAATGACCTGTATGTCCAATGAAACTTCTCTTAGTGTACTTCTCAATAAGTTAATTTGTCCATGAGATATAACAAGATAACATTATAAAATATTACAAGATAATATAAATATATAATAAAATTGTTGAAAATTTATTTTCCCTTAAGAAGAGAAAAAAATGAATAATTAAAGTACTGTTCTAAGGGAAACAGATTCTAAATATTTTGAAGACTGTGCACAACTTCTGGTTAAATAAAATTCTTCAGAAATTTATTATTATAGTTTGTAAAATAGAAATGATATACAAGGGTATAAATTCATCATAGTCTGAAAATCAACTTGAGATACAGACCACTTTCACTGGTAATTTTTCCTGCTCTAGTCATCTAAATTCTTCTTTTATTATTATTATGGACAGAGTAGGCAGGAAGGTAGATATGACCAGGAAAGGAGAAATTGTCTGGATCCATTATCAGCTGCCCCTAAACTTAAAGGAATACAAAGAAAGGAACTTGCCTGTTAGGAGGCCCACTAACAGGTATCCCTAAATTAAGGAGGAAAAAGATGCGAGGGAAAGAAGTGGCCTGTTGTATTCTTCCCCTCCCCTGCCCGGCTCCAGATATCCCAAACGTAAAGAGACAAATTCCACAGGAAAGAAATGCAGAATAAGGAATCAGCCCTGAACCATTATCAGCTATCCTCAAATGAGAAAGATAAGATGTTCAGAGAAATGCAGAACAAAGGGAAAATTGCGCCACTTATTTGCATCACTCATCCAAAGGTAAGTCCTGCTTCCCAGAACTATGCTATTATGTAGCTTTGCTTCTTTCAAATAATCACAAAAGAGGTAAATGGGAAGAAACTTCCACTTATAGGTATGAAAACATCAAACAATGTAAAGAGGGAGCTGCTTTCCTCTTTTAGGTCAGCCTGCTCTATGTCTTAGAATGTACTTTCTTTTATTAATAAACGCTCAATTATTCTGTATTTTCACAAACTCTGTCTCTTCACTGAATTCTTTCTTTCAAGAGACAAGAACCAAGCAAAAATCTCCATGTCACAGTAATATTATTATTATTTTTATTCCTAAAGTCACCTTTAGTGTAATATAACATTTTTAGGTTAGACATTATTAGCAATATTATGTTGCTCAATAGAAGGTGGAATCAATGACCTTGTGGTTTTCAAATATTAAATTATAATTTCAGGAAACCACAGAGGAAGATAGTTTTAAAAAGAGAAAACTCATTAAAGATTTGAAAAAAAAGTCACTAAAACTATCCATAAATTAATTCTAATACAGCCCAAGACTTCGAAAATGAGTACCGATGTACCTTTGTGAATTTAAATAGAACTGAAAATTAAATATTGTTCATGATAAGCAGAATTGCTTCAAAATAAAAGTAAGATAAAGGACAAAATTATTAAAATGAGAATAAGGAATATTGCTGTTTATAAAGTTATTCATGAATATTTATATGTTATATACTAAAATATTATTTATTGTGAGTTTAATAGAGCTATGTGTTGTCAACATCTCAAAATAGTTTTAGATAAACTCAACAAGCAAAATGAAAGACTGAGCAATGAAGGACATAGGTTTCTCATTTTAACAGAGTTTATACCTGAAATTTCAAGAGAACAAATAGTAAAGCATGCCTGACATTATTTAGTAGGACACGTCACAGTGGGGGTGAGGAGCTCAGAAAATGGTCTTGAGTGACTAAGGTGCTCAGAAGCCTCCACCCAAAAAGAATAAACAGAAATATACAGAGAGCAATGATGGTGAACTAATGATAACTCGATGGTATGGAGAACTAGATAAACTACATTTAAAATAGTAACACAACACTAATGAAAAGGAAAAAGATAAATATGAAGAAATTTCAGACACTGAGCTATGACAAATTGTTTACTTAAGCGTGTCTTCTGTGCTAAGCAATGTTTTAAGAGCTGGGGGATACAGTAATAAAAGAGATTGGCAAAGCCTCTATTCTCATGGAAATATTTATAGGCAGGCAAGGGACTGGGATGTAGAGGGATTTAGGAGTGGTGAATATAGCTAATAAACTACTACATTACTACTTCAGAGGACCAATAAACAAAAAGGAGCAAGATAATTTTAAATAGCATTAAATGAGAAAGAAAATAAAATGGGATGGGAGCAAGAGTAATTATTTCTGTAGTTCAGATAATGTTTTATGAAACAAGAGTATGATAATTAGCTTTGTAAGCATAGTCCAGCTTGACTTTAAGTGCATGTAAACAACTAAAGACTATGTTCTGGGAGTAATTTAAGGTGGTGAATAGCAAACTGAGTCATAGAATGTAAACTGACCTTTTTCAGTTGAGTATTAATTATATTAGTGTCCTACTTCTACTTATTCTTTATAACATATTGTCTAGAGACAGGAAGATATACAGAGAAACTAAAAATTTTGTTGAATTTAATAATAAGCATGTTAAAACACTGAATTTAAAATATCATTGATCAGTGACCTTATTTGAAATATTTCCTCTTCTAATAAATCAACTTAATCCATTGTTTTCGTTATTATGATCTATGTATTGACTAAGATTATTCAAAAACACAATGTTGTGAGAGCTCTTAGGGAATTTAACAAATCAGTAGATATGAATGAATGCTAATGTTAGGAAAAAGCAACACAATAGGACAAATATATAATATTTTAGGTATCTGAGTTGTGTAAAAGGGAAACTTTGAGATATTTTACATTTATATAGAACACAATGTGACTTCTATAACATTTTTGAAATCTGTGATATATGGTCAAATGGAAAACACACTAAAAGTTAAGCATGAGCATTTGAAAGATTCATAAAAATCAGTCGCAAATGCTTAACTCTGACAATGTGAACATGCACATCAAATTAGTATCCACAATATAAGACTTTTAAAAACTCTATGTATTTATAAAAATAATTTATGAAGTTACACTTGTTACTAAAGCATAAACATAAACATTGTAGATGCCAGTTACCAATACATTTTAACTTTTACTTAATTATATATCCCAATTATGCAATTTTATGTACAGCATTTATACTAATTAGGTAATTAGAATGTGACCAGAACCTGCTTATATTTTATAATGCCTTAATTTATTTTAGACAGAAAAAAAATGATTTAAGTTTCCCCTAAACAAGGATAATGGTATCTTAGAGATTAAATAATATGGTACAAACAAACAAATAAACAAAAACTCATGGACACAAACAATAATTTAGCAGTTGCCATAGGGCAAGGGAAGAGGGGAGTGGCAAGAAGAGGCAGAAGGGGTCATATATACCCTGATGGAAGAAAACCTGACTCTGGGTGGTAAGCACACAATGCAATGCATAGACGATGTATTACAGAATTGTACACTTGAAATCTATATAATTTCACTAATCAGTGTCACCTCAACAAATTTAATAATAAAATAAATAATAAAACTAAATAAATACTATGGTACAGATAAAGGTAATATTTTTCAAAGAATTTGTCTGAATCCAGTTTCTGTGGAAACATAAAAATTAACTCTATTTCCCATTGCATACAACCTAGGAATTCTGAGATGCTTTTGTGATATTATCAGTAATATTATCTCTGTAAAGACTATCAGTCACTTCATTGTATCTTCTTTGAAAACATATTATCAAAATTGTGATGAATAAGAGTTCCAAAGTCAAGAAAAAAGTGGAGACATATAAGTTAAGACAGCCTTACATTTCTACATACAGGTAAGTTGGTCAGTTTCTAATGTGCCTCCTTTCTCCTACCAGTTAAATTCCTGAAAAGTATGGATACATTAATTTTCATAGAACACTGAACAATGTTAAATATGATGATACAGGATGCTCTTGAATGGTTGATACTATAAAATACATCAGTCTGATAAGTCCTGAATCTAATATTCCTAAAATCACTAAAATTGAAACAATCATACACCATGTATTACTCAATGTGATACAATATGAAATTACAAACACTACAATAATATACTCTTGAATTTAACTACCAGTTTATAGGTGAAATGAAGGATAAAGGTTAATGTTAAACTATGCTATGAAGCTGTCATTAGCCATTTCCAGAGTTTGAACAATTCAAAAGAGTACACAATTAAGCAGCATCAAATATTAAATGGCATGAAACTAAAAACATAAATGGGAAATGGTTATAGAGTAAAGAAGATTTAAGATACTTATCAACCAAACAGAAAATATAAAACTCAGTTTGATCTGATTCAATCATCAATTGTAGAAGACATTTTGAAACATTAGCAATAGACCAGGTATTAGATGAAATGGAATTATTATTTCACAAGGCATTATTCTGTCTTGGTTATGTTTAAACACAATATCATTATTTCTTGAGATATACACAGAAATATTTATTGGTTGAGTAAAATGAAGTCTGAGATTTGCTAAAAAAGAAATCTGAAGCAACAAACGCATAACGAAAAACAGTTTGTGTATATGTGTTGTGGTGGAAAGAGGACAGATGAAACAATGGCTAAATATTGATAACTCTAATAGGTATAGGAGGCAGGAAAATGGCCTCCCCATACCATCACCACCACCATGGTGCAGGTCTTAATCCTGGACACTTGTGAATATATTATTATATGGCCAAGAATAATTAAGGTTGTGGATGGAAGCTCATCAACTAACTGACTTGAAATAGGGAAAATATCTTTGAAGATCCTGCAGCTGTACTGGGTAGGTGGGGAGACAGGACTTGAGTTGGGGGAGTAAATCAAAGTACAGTAGTTCCTTGAATAACGTTCTTTTATTATAACCTCGATGAGATGCCATAGGAATTTAATATTTTGTATATCAATGAACCTAAGGTAAAATCGGTTTCGTTATACATTGTTTCACATAAAGTTGCAGGACTAATTGAGGATGTTAAATGAAGACTTACTGTAATCATAAGGTCCTTATAAATGAAAAAAGGAAGGCAGAAGAGGAAGAACCTGGGGAAATGGCAACAAGCCAAGGACTGAGTCTGATGGTTCTGGCTTTGAAGATAGAGGAATGACACCAGAAGGTTGTCGGCAACTGCTAGAAGCTTGAAAGACAAGAAAAGAGATTCTCTTTTGGAGTCTTTAGAAATATAATAAAGCCCTTGTTTTTAGCCCAAGGAGATCCATTTCTGACTTCTGACCTCAGGACCTATAAAATAATATAACTGTGCAGTATTTTTAAAAATTTACTTTTATTTAAATATTTTTATTAATCACCAGGCCTGTGTTATTTTTTATAGCAGTAATAGAAAAATAGTGTACTAGACTATGGCTACCTGGGCTTTATTATTCTTCCTACTTTTGTGTTTGTGTTAAATGTTTCATAGTAAAGCTTTAAAATATGTATATTAAGATTCTGAAAATAATTTTTCATCACCACTTTCTTTTTAAAATATAATAGCAAACCTTAATTTAAGGACATGAAATATAACTTAAGTAATGTGACTGGTTATAAAGATGTCCTTAATATATAGTCAGAGATGTCATAATGTTGTATAATTATTTGAGTAATATGGTATTTGTTAAAGAGTAGAAAAAAAAAGTGGGCAGTATCTTCATGACAGATTTCTGATGCACATGTGTATAGGCAAGTGTACCAAACTATATTGAAAACCACATAATGAGGTGATCAATTAATAGTTCAGAGATGGTACATACTTTTTATGCCATTTTTGTTGAGCATTTATTGTTAATTTTGGAATTCATCTATAAGCACCACATTTTTATACCAAAAGGTCTAAGGGTGCTAACTCATTATTTTCTTAAGCTACAATTTAATATTATAATATTTTATTTAATGTAATTATATTCTCATACATATTTTTATCTGTCATTAGGGAAATTGTGACTTTTTTGAAGGGTAGAATGTTTTTTTCTATCATCTGCAAAACAATTCCCTAAGTCCTCAAAAAAAAATTAATTTGATTTTAATACACTTAAAAACAGAAACTTCAAGGTACAAAGAAAATGGAGATTACTTAATAAAATAATTTCCTTTAAAAGTCATTTTAAAGTAATAATAATAAAGGGTGACATAGAAGCAAGGCCTTTATATGTGATTTTTATGCAGTGGTGTGACACTATCTGAGCAGAGGGCAAATGTTTCTTTCTTTATTCTATGAAACTTGCAAAGGGCATAATATTTATTTTCCCTCACTAGCCCCATTTCACATTTCATTTAGGAGAGAAAAAGAGGTAAGAGAAAGAGATACTACTAAATTTAGTCATGAAAAATTGATATGGTGGTAAAAGTGGAGAGAATAGGTGCGTTTTTCATCACTGTTGTGAATTTGGGTGAGTCCCTATCTTTGCTTTTATGCAAAAATTAGAATATGGTCAATAATTACTTTTAACAGGTAGGCAATTACCTTACCTATAAAATAACAAATCAACTTGGGTTATTTAACAGCTGTGCTTTCAGAACCTGTACACTGCACCTATAGCAACAAGTGCAAGTGATATTGTCCTTATTTTTAACATTCTTCGTAATTAAAGTTTAAGGGTAGAGATAAATATGTGAGTGGCTACCTCAGAAGAAATATTTAATACTTGCTTTTATGTCTGCTCCGATTCTGTCCTGTACTTATCTCTTCCAGGGAATTGCTAGGGAATTTACTTCTGAAATTAACCCTGAAGAACATTTCTTAGGCAAGACTGCAGAAAAAGATATTCTTCAATTTTCAAAAAAAACACTGATGAATGAAGCAATAAAATGGTGAGAAAGGTTACTTCATATCCATGGGGAAAAACTAGGGCCAAGTGTGCTGAAGTTTTATGCTAATATAAAATTGGTTCCAGCAAAGTACCCGCTTTTATAGCCTAACAAATTGATGCCAACTTAGTTAAACAGTCTAACAGCAGAAAAAAGAAGAAAAGAAAAAGAAGAAAGCAATTCAAGAAACATCTGTTTAGAAGAAAAGCCTGGAATCATTAAAAATGTATTCAACATCAGATAATGAGTAGGAATGAAATCAACACTGACTTGCCCTCAGAGATATAATTTTAACAAAAGTGGCAGTAAACAGAGACTGTTGTGAATAAGCTTCTCCAGAGCTACTTCCAAAGATAACCACAAGAAAGGCAATTCCCCTGAGAGCTGGCAATGGTGGTAGGACCCTCACTGCAAATGGAGTGCAACCCACATTTCTATCTGGCCATGTTTTTGGGGGCCCCAACCTGACGGTCGCCAAGCCAAGTTCTCAGAACACAAAAGGAGACACAACATCGCAATAGCTGTCCCTGGGAGAAAAAGGATTAATAACTACAGGCACTCCTCACTTAATGACTGAGTTCTGTTCCTATGACTAGGTTGTTAAAGGAATTGGTCAATAAGCTAGGAGCTTAAAGTCAGAAGTCTTGCGGAGTGTCCTGGCACCACAGGGTACGTATTTTTCAATAGATGCAATGTGCTAACAAACTTACAAACATCTGTAGTCTTGCGTGACTGCGAGCGCTTCCTGTAGTGATACTAACCAACTGCAGGAAATAGACAAAAGACTGAGTGGAGTCTCGGGTCGCATATAGACTGAGAAAGGGGATTATCCGTGCTGGAGACCTCGACTTAAATTTGAGTTGTGTTAAACAGTTAGGTTGTTAAGTGAGGAGTGGCTGTTATGACTTTTTTTTTCTGCCAATCTCAATTTGGAAAAAAAAGAACATAAAAATTTACCTTCTTCTTTTTACCAGGCACCAGAGATCTAGGAGAGATAACTTTGGTAGGAATTTTCACCCATTGCTATCGTCTGCCAGTTTTCCCAAGTTCCCATTTACAGGCTCCAGAGAAGTCCTGTGTCCCAGATGGTTGTCCTAGTCACCAGAAACTGTAAAGAAGGAAAATAAGTTTTCCTCAGCCCTTCATATTGAGCGCTTGGCTGAGACTCCTTTTCCTCTAGGGCACTTCATAAACAGATAAGCTCACCCAAAACGATTAAAGTTTCTCCACCGTCATCACTATAATTAAAGATTATCTTTGGTAAAGTTAAACTACTTGTTCAGAGTTAAACTTTTATTTACCTGAGGCCTCACACCGAAATTGGTCTGGTTTACGGCAGACCACGCCTGACCCCGGAACTGGTACAGTTTCTAAATTGAACCCAGTCTGACCCCGGATATGGTCCGGCTTCTAAATTAGTCCCAGTCCAGTCCCAAAACCAGTCCAATTTCTAAGTCGAACTCAGTTCAATCCTGGAACCAGTCCAGTTTTTAAGTCAGACCCCGTCTGACTGTAGTGGTTTCCAGAAATCTGTCTGGAAAAAGAAATGCTCCAAAAGTCTGAAAGCTAAATGCTTAAGCTGCGGAGCACAGAGCTAAGTTCCTAGACCCCCCAGGACTAACCTACGACCTTCCGAGGACCTTCCGAGGACCTTCCGAGGCAGTGAGAAAACGATGAAATCCTGCTTTCAATAGGTAATTAAGCCTGGTTGCTTGTTGCTGTTGGGGGTTGTCAGGGGCCTTCTTTTGTTCACTAGTTTGATACCAGAACTGTAAAAAAAACTAACTGAAGCATATTAAATTTTTTGAAAATTCTAAGATTTCATTTGAGCAAAAATCTATTAGAATATGGCAGCACCAAACTGAAAGTGGTTAAGAGCACTCCACCCACTGAGCTGCAGGAGAGATTCTTAATAGAGGAAAGGTAGAAGCAAAGTAAGGAAATTATAGCTTGAGTATAGCATTGGTTTCCAAGCGGTGTTATGCATACCCTAGCCGGTAGGGCCTAGCAGGTGTGTGCTGGACGGTTCAGGGGTATGCAAAAAATAATCAGTAATGGCAAAAAACAAAGTAAAAAAATGCAAAACATTAATTAGGGAACCATAAATGTTAAGTTTGAATTATTGTTAATGGAGACACTTCAAAATTAGATCACATTAGTGAATGATGATTGGTGAGGGCATGGCTATGAACTCTGCCCTCAAACCGCTCTTCTATCAATCATTACACACAGTTTCAGAACAATCCATCTGCCATGTTTCTAGAACTTTCCCAAACATATTTATACCCATAGCCAGACTGTTTGATCAGTTTGTTATTGACTGAGTAAAAGTAAGTGCATTGTCTTTAATCGTGATTCTTTTCAAGTAGTTTCTTTATTTAATGTTTAAATACTTGGATCATCATTATCAATATTTAACTGTTACAAATATTGTAAAATTAAATACTTCATCATCATTATTAATGTATAACTGTGTTAGGAATATTATAAAATTAAATTGGTGGTTTGTACTTTTAGTGTAGTAATTTTTCTTTCCTAACTTATTACCTCATTTCCACTGTTTTACATTAAGAGAAGCACTGAAAAGTGTCATTATTTAAAAGCAGCTGTTTTAAAAACAAATTATAGAAGTGGGTTTAAAAGGGGTACACAAGTGGAAAAAGGCTGGGAATCATTGGATTATAGCTTAAAACCTCGTTGGCTATGTGTGGTTGGTTGTTCTGAGCATTTTGATTTTATAACCTTGAGGCATTTACAGGCTTAAATTTTGGTTGTAGACTGTTGGGCATTAGTGCTACCTTGGCATTAGAGCCACCTCTGTTTAATGGCCTATTTGTTTAATTAATTTAATGGACCAAATTTGACATAGTTCCCTGTCACTGACTTTCAGAGTAAGATTCAGGGTTTTGCTGTAGGCAATTTTAGTCTAAATAAATTTGTGGCAAGCAGCAGACATAAAAACATTTTGAACATCTGGATATAGGTGATTATAGTGGCTGTTTGTGGTTATCTTTTAAGAAACAAAAAGGTAAAAATAAACCCCAAACAAAAAATGGTACTTTTATTAAAATTGTCTCATTAATTTGTCATAATTGTGACTCTTTGTGAATGAAATTGAAACAAATTATTTAAATTATACTCATTAACTAGTTATTTCACAGAAATAGAAAACTCATTAAATTAATATAGGGCAAAGAATGAGAAAATATTTTTAAAACTGGTAATATCAATGTCAGTATTAGTAATTCGATTTTTACTAAGAAATCCCACATTTGGACTTTATGGTAACAGTCAAAATGATCCTAAAGAAACAAGCATGGATTCTTTTAAAAACAATGGACATACATATAGATGGGTTGTCATCTTCAAATTTATAATTGCTTTATGTAATAAAGCAGTATTTTAATACCTACAGTGCAGGCTATCTTTGATTGTTCAAGGTAGGTTTGATTCATATTCATATCCAAAAGTCTTTGGGGGTAACATCTACATTTATATTTCAAACAAATGAACAAACTGCTGTTTCAGTATTGACTCCATGAAGAGAGACTCTTTTATTCATCTTTCAAAATACAGAAAAATCTAGAGAAATAATTCACAAAGTAAAAACTAATTTTCTCCTTGGCAACCTTTATAAATTAAGTCATCAGTTAAGGCATAACTTTTTTTATAAAAATAAGATATTAGAAAGTTATTTTATAATAAAAGAAAATGAAAGAAAAACATGACTATAGCTATCTAAGGAGAACAATGCATAAATCTAGAAAAAGTTTTTAAATCGCACAGTCTCATTATCTTTTTTGTTCTCTTTTTACTTTTTATTATGTTTCTCTCTTTATTGTTATATTTAAATGTCATATCTTTTTACACATAGAAAAGACCACTTTTTATGATGAACGTTTTGTAAATTCATTTGAATACTACTTTTTCAATTAATACATGAGGATCTTCAAAACTATAAACTCATGGAAGAGAAGATCTTTGGTTTTATTTTTGTGGGTAGTTATTTCCCAACTGGATCTCAGAATAGGCATAAAAATTTTCTTGTTATATCCCAGTGCTGGCAGAAGATACCACTCTGCTTGCATTATTCATGCATTTCAGTTTTGACTTTGCACTTTCATGGACTCCCAAGTTTTCAAGTGCTGTACCCATGTAGCCATTAAGATCCAAATTCTCTAAACACAAAGGTTGGAGAAGATTCCCAAGTTAGCCACATTTACTTCCAACTAACCACGTTGGTTTGGGGCTTCTTTCTTTTTTGGCCATTTGGAATTTTTTTTTTTAATTTCTTGTGAGCTCAGTGATAGAATTGAGAGGATATTTATAATATTTTTATCTAGCATTCCTAAGTGTCTTTTACATGAAAGTTACTTAAATTATTTTTTCTGTCCTGTCACTTAATATCTCTATAAATACATATGAGGACTGTCTGGAAAGTATCCAGGCATGTAATATGAAAAATAGAGGAATCTATGGCTGGATTTTTCTGGACAGCCCTCATATATGCATGTGTTTCTCTCTCTCTCTCTCTCTCTCTCTCTCTCTCTGTGTGTGTGTGTGTGTGTGTGTGTGTGTGTGGAATAGAGAGTTAACTGATGAAAAAAAAATATTGCATGGTAATATGCATTATTTGCTGAAAACATACATAGGAAATATATATGCTGCATATAAGATACATAGTTTTTAAAGTTATGCTTTGCCAAGAGCATATAAGTAAAATGCCCCTTTCCTTAGAAATGGTTATGTAGTAGAAAATTCACAAGTTGTAGTGGCTTAAGTAGCTGAAAAAAGAAAATGAGCTTCAAATGTCACTTTGAGTTTTACTTAAATTAAAAAAACAATTGTATCTTAATTTAGGAATAAACTTCTTATGAATTCTTAATAAGCCTTTCAGAGTTAGACACTGTCTATGGAACAACAACTATCAAACTAAGACAAAGAAAATATTACCTCTAATTTCAGCTTCAAAACTTAATACAAATATAAAGCCTTTTATGAGTAGTACAAAAATGAGAATTCCAATTTTTCTACAGTGTGTATTTTTTTTAAATGAGGATAACCTAAGTGAGAGAAAAAGATAATATGGCAAATAATTATATCTTATAAGGACTACTTAAAATTTCCCCAAGCATTTCTTTATTTTCTGTTTCCTTTTTTTAAAATTTATTTTTCTCTTAAATCACTAATCACCTAATTTTCAAAAGTCACAGTCAGTACTGAACTTATTACTAGCCTGATAGTCTAAGTATCATATGCCACACTACATAACGATGTATGCCAATATAACCAAAATCTTAATGAAAACCAATTAAGCTGTCCATGCTACGGCTTTTCAGGTATCTTGTCTCTTTATTATAGAAGTCTATCTCATTTGTTAAGCTATTTTTTTTTAAATTTGAACTAAGCCAATAATATTTAGATAATAGGTATTTCATTGAGCTCCCAGGGAAATAAACCAATTCTCTTCTCTATGTTCTTAATATTTTTCCTATCTCCATCCTCTTTTTTTTTTTTTGTGCAATCCTGTGTTTTATAAAATTCAAGTTTGGTTGCTTTTACTACTGTCTGAAGAAATATCATATGCACACAAGAGTTAATAAAATATGTGTAATTTGAATAAGTATTAATGAATATCTACATAACTATTACTCTTTTCTGCAAAGAACATATCTAGCACCCTTGAGGGTTCTTCTGTATGCTCCCTCCCAAAATATTTCTTCTAGCAGAAATGGTCGCTTTTTGGAACTGTTATAATTTCCTTGCTTATCTTTTTTATTTTATTACACATTTATTAACAACGTTTTAGTTTGCCCATTTTTAGGCTCTACATAAATTAACCCACACTATGTAAAATTGTGTGCCTTGTTTTCTATGCTAAATATTCTGAGTATATTTCATGTTGTTGCATACTGTCTGTCAGGGTTCTCCAGGGAAACAAAAACAATAAGATATATAAATACACACATTCTCTCTCTCTCTCTCTCTCTCTCTCTCTCTCTCTCTCTATATATATATATATATATATATATATATATAAAATAGAGAGAGAGAGAGAGAGAGACAGGAGGATATATATATATGTATATATATATTCTACTGTATTTGCTTCTATGAGATCCTAATATTGGCACTATGTAACAATATTGTGTGTGTGTGTGTTTATATTAATATATATAGGCTATCTGGAAAAAAATCTAGCCATAAATGCCTCTATTTTTTATATATTTCGTGGCTGAATACTTTCCAGACAGTATATACCGGGGTGCCAAATAAAAGTATACACATTTTAAGAGATCTTAGTTATTATTTCTGAATGCTGATGGTAACAACTTTGAGAACCTCTTGTAATTGTAGAAGTCAAATGTGACTTGTAGTCATCTTTTGTTATCAGTATATATCGAGTATTACAATTTTAATATATTTTTTTCCTTTCTTAAAATGTGTATCTATCTTTTTGGCATCCTGTGTGTGTGTGTGTGTGTGTGTGTGTGTGTGTGTATGTAGTCTGCACCCACAGTATCCATATTTTCATCTACACTTATCATTTTCAGATCTGTTTAAATGTTTGTTAATCTGGTAGTTTTTAAATGAAATCTAATTACGGTTTTAATTTGTTTTTCTCTGATTATTAAATGAGTTAAAACATTTTTCACATGTGTTTGAGAGATTTTTTTTTTATTCTTAATGCTTAGACTTAAAATTTTTATTTTTATATTGAATATTTGATAAAGTATATTTGATTAAGTTAAATTCTCTTTCAAATATAGTCAACCTATTAAGTTGCTCTTATTTCTACTTCTCGTAGGATACGTGTGTGTGTGTGTGTGTGTATATATATATATATATATATATATAGAGAGAGAGAGAGAGAGAGAGAGAGAGTAGGTAAGCCTTCTTTAGAATTCAGCACATTCGTAAAAGTTTAAGAAATACAGTTGAACACAAAAGAGAGAAAATGTAATTTCTAGGTGAGGAAAACTAGTTGATCTTGGAGAGTTTGGTATTTCATAAATATAGTGAAGAAAAATATTGAAGATATGGTACAGAGTAAGAGACTTACCTAAATAATGGAAACTATTTGTAAAATTTTCATGGAAAATGTGTAATTTAAGTTAGACTTGAATCTTCTGGTAAATAAGAAGTTTTATTGAGTACTAGCTGAGTACCCTGGACCATCTGAAGTAGCTGGAAAAGGTAAATACTGCAAAAAAAAAAATGGTAAGATTCTGGTTTTGGCACTCGATGTGCTTAAAGAGATGAGATTATTGCATATAAGTATAATCATAATAATAAGATAGTAGTAGAACATATAAGTTAACTTTTTAATACACCCTGTATTGTAGGAATTCAGGGAAATGGTCTGTGGACAATGAAGATAAAATGGTAGGTGTCTTTCCTCTTAAAGAGGGGTAAGACATATAATGTCAAAAGAATCTCACAAGGGGTAAGTAGTGCATGTAGATAAAGATGATGCAAAGGAGATTTTGGTAGAGGAGAAAACATTTACTGAATGTTTTTTATTTCTTCAAAGCAAATGCCAAGCTGGACACTCTTGGCCTTATGCATGAGTCCTAGTTCTTAAATAATTTTTTTGTTGTTGTTTTGTTTTTGGTGGTTTCTTGGCTGGGAATTGAACCCAGGCCATGGCATTAAAAGCGCTGAAGCCTAGCCACTGCACCACCAGTGAACCCCTTAAAAAATTTTAAATGTTAATTTTACTTGGGGAAATACTGGTGTTAGATCAATGTTGGTCTTTAGCATAGGGTTTGATAATACCATAGCTGGAATATTATTTGTAATGTTTTAAAAGTAAATGTCTGCTTTTTGTGCTTAAAACAAATGCTTTCATTATTTTCTTATATTCATACAATCCATTGTGAAGGAAAAATTATAGCAATTATTGAGTTTGTTCAATGAATCTAGTTAATTAAAGTAATACAATCAGTGTGACTAGAATTATATGGTGTTTTCTCATTTTAAAAAATGGCATTGTCACTGTTTAAGCAAAAGTTATGACCTAGTAACCAGCAACTCTAAATTCTCAATTGTTGTTGTTGTTGTGTGTGTGTGTGTGTGTGTTTATTTTATGGTTGCTTCTCATACAAAAAACACATTCTAGCAAACAGAGCAACCTTATTCACTGGAACTTCAGTCACAAGTGGATCTAGGCTGATGAGGCAAACGCAGTTTGGAATATTGTTGGTCACTGTCAGAGAAAAATAAAGCTCTGGAGATCTGTCCAACCAATTAAATATTTTGCCAAGAAGTGTTACAAATAATTTACCCACAGAATTTGCTAGGCAGAACTCCTTAATTGGCCCCAAGCAACAATAAGGGTCAGAAAGTATAATATGTGCCTGATAGGTTGAGAGCTGGAAACATTTAGTAAACAACACTAAACTTTGCCAGTTTAAATTGCTATAGCTTTGCTACATATAATAGAGATCTTTAATAATGAATACACTTTCTCGTTATTCTCTTATATTTATCAAATTTTTATAAGCATTTGAGCCTTTTCTGGTAACATTGCCTTTAACTAAACTCCCCACTTCATTTGGATTTCTCTAGTTTCTCCCAATGCTTTTTTTCTACTCCAGGATCCCATCCAGGACACTACATTACATTTAATCATTATCTTCGTTTAGCTTCCTCTGTTGTGTGACAGTTTCTTAAACCTCCCTTGTTTACGTGGATGTTGATGTATTTGAGGAGTACTGGTCAAGTATTTTTGTAGAATGCCCCTCAGTTTGAGTTAGTCTGATGTTTTCTGTTTTTGTGTTTTTTGTTTTTACCCTGTTTAAACTGGGGCAATGGCATTTTAGGGAGAATACAAGTATGAAGTGCTACTCTCATCACATAGTCTCAAAGATATGCACAATCAAAGTAATTTATCCCTGAAGATATGAGCCTTAGGTAGTGTTTGCCATGTTTCTCCACTGTAGTTACAATACTGATGCTACTTTTTCCATACTCGACATTTTGGAAAACTCATGGGGATTTAAAGATGTTTTTTACTCAGAGCCTTTTAAAAAAAGCATGATGTCTAAGCCCTTAAAAATACAGAAAAAAAGCAATAAAGTTGAAAATATTTAGGTCAGATTCTTACCAAAGGGTAGAATGTACTTCCTCAGCCTAGAAAAGAAATAGTGCCAGTTTAAGTATCTTCAAATGGGAGGCTTTGTTTCATTAAATGCTCATTATTGCTGCTAAGATTTAGATTGTTATGCCTTAATGAAGCTTAATTGCTACACTTAAAGAACTTTTAAAATTTTGCTGAAAGTGTTCTGGAAACATTCACTGGAAATTATTGAAGAAGAGATTAAAAGAAATTATTACATAGAAGAGCCAAAACAGTAAAAAGTAAGTGAAAGTATTCTAAAAGGACAAGAGTCATTTAAAGATTAAAGAACTACAGAGGTAATTATTTTGGTGTATGAATAAAGAGATGAATTATATTATTAGAATCAAGTGTGCTTGAGCAAAAAAAAAAAAAAAAAAAAAAAAAGCTAGCTAAGAATCACAATTATTTGGTGTTCCTAGCAATCTTTTTATAATCTCTTCATCCCAGATAATCTGAACATTTTTAACTGTCTTGAATGGCAAAGACTGAATGGTACACCAGGATAAAAAGAGACAAATTAGTTAAGTAACCCTAGAAATTGATAAAATTTCCTTCATGGGATAATAACATTTTTCAATTCTTTTAATCCTATTCTGATTAATTAAGATAATATTTTGAGTGGATTCCAGAAGATTTATTGCTAATTAGTTTGGCTCAGTCAAACTTGCTGTTTAGTGCAGGATGTAGTGAAAACCCATATGAGGAGGTTATATTTATTATGAGAATAAAATCACTGGATTAGGTCTCTACTTAAAGGATATTTTATAGTAAATTTTCTTCCACCTTATTGCTTGTTCTTTAATACGAATGGCAATGTGAATTAAAAATGGTAACTGTTTGCTTGTTGGGATTTACTACTTCACATAAAGTATTCCAAACACTTGTCCATCTTCCTCATATAAATTAATTGAAGGAGTTGTGCATTATACTCTATTAAAATGGTTATATATTTCCCTATGGCACATTTCAAGTAAAAACAACATTGAGACTTTAGTTTTGTTTTCTCAGAATCATGGTAGAAACAGAGAGTTGAATTAACATTTGCAGTGAAATCAGGAGAATGGATTTCTTTATTGAAAATAATGCTTAAAATATTTCAAAAAAAGAGTTTTTGAAAAAAAATGTCCATGGTTTTAGTTCAGTCCTATGTTTGTCCCACTCCTATAATAGTCTGGTCTCCCTGCTAGCAACACCACACAAAGCCAATCTATTTCACAGTCCTGTCAGGTCTATTGTTTTAAATCTCTCATTTAATTATACAAACTTAGAAAAAAAGTATGTATACACACACATATTCAAATGTATTCTAACTGGTGAAAATAGTTTGAATTTCACAGTATATTTTAAAAGGCTGACTAGACAGGGACTTATGTCTTCCTAGTTGAAAACTGGGCTTTGCATAAGCCAGTGCATTTACAGTGTCCTTGTTTTCTCATGCTCATTTTGCTTGAATTGATGTCATCTCCACTCACAGCATCTACCTGCTATTCCTCAACCTTTAAGACTCTATTAGGCATTTGCTCTATAAATTCTTCCCATATTTCCCAGGAGCACCTTTTTTACTTAGTACTCAACTTGTTCCTGATTAATGTGCACCCTATTGTTTTGGTCCTGCTTGTTTAGTCATTCTTTGGCTCCACGATGTGTAAGGGATTTTGCATTCTTCATCTCAAGTGAATAGCACAGTCCCTGCTAAAGAGTAAACCACTCAATAACTATTGACAGAGACAAGAGATGAAAAATGTATAGTGATTTAAATTGTGGTGAGGAAAGTAAATGGCATCAAGAAATACCTAAATAATTACATCTCATTTATAGTGTAAGAAAGACTTTTTCTCAATTGCTTAATATGATACTGATATATGACATTATCCTGCTAAAAATTCTTTTGCTACTGGTCAAAATATTTCAAGAGAAAAATCCTTAGTGATAGATTTATTTCCTCTTTTTTCCTCATTTTGGAGGAGTCAATTAACAACTGGTACGTACCTACATGACCTAAGAACTGATGTTGCAAGAACATCTATGAAGCTTGTCTAACCAGCAGCCCCATGGACTGCATCCAGCCCTGGATGCATTTGAATGCAGCCCCATACAAATTTACAAATTTGTAAACTTAAAACATTGAGATTTTTGTGACTTTTAAAATTTTTATTATTTATTTATTTATTTAGCTGATCAACTATCATTAGTGTTGGTGTATTTTTGTGTGGCCCAAGACAATTCTTGCAGTGTGGCCCAGGGAAACCAAAAGATTGGACACTCCTGAGTAATACTAAGCCTCTAATTTTTTTCTTCTCATTGCCATCCTCACATATACATGGAATTCAGAATGTTTACCAAAGGCCAACTCTAAGTCCCTGGATATGATTGGAAGTATGGTGAGGGACATAAGAATCATGTGCTATTTAAAGAAACTCTATTGGTGAAAAATTCTAATTCCAACCACCCCATGATTGCCCCACACCTTTAGGAAAAAAACTAGTCTACTCCTTGGGAGTTAGAAAGATGATTAGTGTCTCAACTTTGATAGAGAGTATGGCTTCACAAATGTAATATGCAGTAGAGAGAGAGAGAGATACCTGTCTTAAAAAGAACTATAGGCTTGACTAATTGACATGTGAAGTGAAAGCAAGTAGAATAAAAATTAACTTAGTTATTAAAAAGCCTCAGACTGTTATGGAAAGGTTCTACCTTCCTAATGTTGTGGAAGGCTCTACCCGTTCACCTATCAGAAAGCCAAGCAGCACTTGGAGTACTTGCAAGTTCAGGTTGTTTATTTTACACCAGCGGGCTCAGAGGAGTTGTTTCCAAAGTCCGAGCCCCAAACAAAGGCGGGGTGGGGAAATGTATAGCACAGCATTTCCATAATAGCAACCGTTTCCTGCGCATGAGCTAGGGTTGGCGGGAACAGGGGCTCAGGGAAAAGAAGAACCAGGAAGTGATTCAGAGGTGGGGTCCTGGATTAGGCTATCAGCCATGTTGGGAGGCAATATTTCTCTACATTTCCCCCTTTGATACCCTGACAAGGGGTCATGCTCATTTATAGGGCATTATTACCCTCTAGTGGCCGATAGTCTAGTAGGGCTAATATTCTGACCATGGCTCTGTTGGTTACAGTGGTCTCTAAAAATTTCATCAAGGAGTTAATCAAGCAAGGGCTGATAGTAGTCAGAATAACAATAGTTATCAGTGGGCCAGCTAATGGTAAGAGCCATGATGACCAGTGGCTGAGATTCCAGGGCTAGGAGCCCTCTAGTTCCTGTTTTCCTTGTTGTATTCTGTCCCTTAGTTCCTTGACCTTGGTGGTAACAATCCCAGACTGATTTACATAATAGCAGCATTCTTCACCTAAAAAGAAGCAGGTACCCACTTCTCAGTGGTGAGGAGGTCTAGGGCACTCTGATTCTGGAGAGTGACTGCAGCCCGTGAGTTAATTTGATTTTGGAGAGAGAGGAGGGAGTCTGCTACTCTCTCCATGTCTTCATTTAGCCTGTAATAGAAGTTAAATAGAGGAAACCAGCCCTCCTGCCCCAGTACCAACTCCAGCTAGGACTCCAGCACCTACCAAAAAGGGGATGAGGGGTGTTCACTTCTTCCTTGAATGCAGAGAAAGAGCGAGAGCCTGTTCTATTTCTTGATCAGTGTGAACCAAGATATCAGGGCTCAGGAAAGTGCGTAAACACGTACCGGTCCAGTTGTTCTGCAGGCACCGGTATGCCATATTACCGCAGAGGAAAAAGAGTGGGGGGCTTACAGTGGGTCTGGTTGTTGCCCATTGAGTCGTTGTGGGCACGTAAGTCGAGGGTTACAATCCTGTAGGGAATAAATTTTCCCTGATTGGGGGGGAGGGGTGGGGGTGGCTGGTAAGGCAGGTGACATTTTCCCTTAAAGATCCGAGATGGATGTTGAAGGCTAGTGGGTCTGACAGGTTCTGCTTGGCTCTCCAAGTCTCCAGATCCTCCTCTGGGTGGGCCTTTTTTACTCTCAAATGATGGACCCACGGGATGATTCTTGAAAACTTAAGAGCAGTGGGGGTTGTTAAGATTACTGTGTAAAGTCCTCCCCAGTGCAGCCTGAGGGGTTCCTTTTTCCAATCTTTGACCCAGACTAAGTTGCCCTCTTGAAAGGGGTGGACAGGGTCGCTCAGTGGAATCGGGGCCTTCTCCATAGTACAGCATCGTAACCCTGGGAGGACCGTCCCTAGGGCCTGGAGTTGCTCAGCTATACTTTTGTCACCTAGTTGATAGAGGTTTCCTGGTGTACTCCCTATAGACCCATTTCTTGGCTGAACTTGGCTAAAGTCTCTTTTAGGGTATGGTTCATATGCCCTGCTTTCCCTGAACTTTGGGGCCTGTAAACAGTGTAGAGCTTCCAAGCGATGCCGAGCGCCTCTGTCAGGATGTGGATGATTTCTGCTATAAAAGCTGGTCCATTGTCTCTGTGTTTGGCGTCCCATGGTCGAATCCGTCCATTCAGAGGCAAAAAGAGACTGGCTCTGGGGTGTGAGCCAGAGGTAGAAGGAGTCTTTGAGGTCTAAGCAGGTAAACCACCTGGAAGATTGAGGGACTCGGCCGAGGAGAGTGTATGGGTTTGGAACCATGGGGTGCAAGGAGATGGTTACCTTGTTGATTGCTCGGAGATCCTGGACTGGCCGGTATCCGGCCCCTGGGTTTCTTTACTGGCAACAAGGGAGTGTTTAATCAGGTGTTCCTGGATGCCGAGTTGGGCCTCTTTGGGGTTCAGATACTGTCATTGCCTTTGTGGGCATGTCCCTGGTAATAACTCAACAATAATCAGGGCCTGGTTGTGGGCAAGCCCAGGCGGGTTGTCTTCCACCCACACTAAGGGGTACATGGTTCGGAACTCAGTGCCTCCACCTTGGAGAGAACATTTCATCCCAGAAGAGGGATAGGGCAGTCCAGCATGTCAGGTACCCTCCCAATTCTCAGAGGTGTGTCCTGCAGAACTGCTTTTGCGTGGCATGGTTCCCAGTCGCTCCAAGGATGGTGGCCGTCTATTCACTGAGTGGCCCTACCAGGTGGTTACTACAGAGTGTTTGGCCCTGGTGTCGACCATGAAAGTCATAGGTTGGCCCCTACTTTTACTTCAACCGTGGGCTCATGGGGGCCAAGAAGTAGAGAGCCTGGTCTTATTCTGAATCCAGTCGCCCCAAGCCAATGAGATCCCTTTCCATGGGTTCCTATTGGTACTTACTGGCCATTTGGGGCCTCGCTCTGTTGGCCCCATTCTTCCAGTGTCCTGTCTCCTTTCAGTAAGCTCATTGATTGGCCACTAGGGGGCCCAGGGAGAAGAAGAACCAGGATGTGACTTGGTGGGTGGTGGGGGGTGAGTCCTGGGACTAGACTATTGGTCATGTTGGGAGGCAATGTTTCTCTACACACCTTGGGTCAAAAGAGTAAGACTGTGTGAAATTTAAAATGATATTTGAGTATCTAATATTCTACAGCTGGAGGCAGACTGAAGTGAGCATATTTTTCAATGCTGTCTTCAGATATGGCTTAAGAGAATAGTGAAGGAAGGACATTTCAGAGGGCGAAACTAAAGGCCTTGGAGAACAATAAGCTTTGGGGCTAGGTTCGGGGAGTAGATAAGTTGAGTTAATCAAAGAATATTTCCTAACCTTCAAATTTAGCATTAGCGTTGGTATGGAGCAGCAACTGTTTTGTGTCTTCAATTCTTTTGCAAATTGAAAGAGGATTGGTTAACTGGTTCTTGTGCCACTATCACATAGTGTATATATGTTGGAGGTTTGTGTGTGCAGATAACCTGGCTTTTTAAAACTTAGATCTCTGCATCAAGAAGATTCACATCTGGAACAAATGCAAAGTCTATATCAAGATCCTGGACTTTGAGACTTATACCATGATTTGATAGGATTTTCTGGGGTCTCCTAAGGAAGTGGATGGGGATATTTTAGCTATAGAACAGAAAGTAAAAATTTGTGGCCAAAAGTATTGCCTATGTTAGATTACAATATTCTTTCCAATTACCTACTGTATTTTTTTGTAAGAGGATTATATAACACTGTCCATTGCCATGTGAGGTATAATACCTCCCTGTGGGAGGAGGATATTCCCTCACCCCATTGACTTCTGGTTTTACGGTGTAACTTGTACTGACCATTAGGATATACGCAGAAGTAATAAGTATACCAAACTGAGAAAAAATTTAAGACTGACAATATGGTTCAACACTTCTCCCTTTCCTCTTCTACCATGAGAACACATACTTCAAATACAGGCTGTTGCTTTGTTGCTGGAATGAAAAGGACCTATTGAAGACTACCAGGATGGAGACTCAGCTGAATTGAGCTGCTACAGCATTTTTGTAACATGAGCAAGAAATAAATATTTGCTGTTTCAAGCTGTTAAGACTTTGAGATTGTCTATTCCAAAGCATAACCTATGAACAGCTGACTGGCGACTATTTGAGGGTCACATTCTCATTATTTGACTTTTAGTAACTGGCACAATCTGCTACAAAGTTTCTATTAAATAAATACTTGATCTGTGCATGGATGAATGGTGCGAACATATCTAGTTATTCATCACAGGCATCTTGTTTGAGAAAAGCCCAATTATAAATGTATTTTGTCTTTGATGCCTACATGAGTCCTCAGGTTACTTTAAGAACCAAATCTTTTAGAGGACTAAAATTTTTTTTGACAGAAAGTCAAGATTGCCAAAATAAAGATGCATTTGAAATGTGGGTTTAAATAATTCCATCCATGTGTCAGAATGGATGAGAATTTATATCAATGAAAAATGTCTAATAATTTATCTACTATAAATCAATAAGAAAATTGTTATTACATAGAAAAAAGTAGGCAAAAGAAAGTTAAAGTGGCTCTTGAATGAAAGTTACATAGATATTAAAATTAAAATTAGCAAGATATCAGTTTTAAATATTAACAAATTTAGCATATGTAATAAATTGTGATTAATTCCACTGCACTGGCAAGCACTAGAGTAAATAGGCAAACTCATATATTTCTGATAGAAATTTTCAAGATGATAGCATGATGATATCCATCAAAATTAAAAAGCAAAACAAAACACATAGCTTTTAACCCAACAATTGTAACTTCAACAGTTTATCATACAGATATATGTATATACAAGCAAAATGGCTTATATGTGGATGTTCAGTATAATACTGTTTGTAATAGTATAAAAAATGGAAATAATGTAAATGTTGTTTAACATGAGAGGTACTGATGTATATATGTAGATATTATAAAGGACTGGTAATTTTATGGATTATCATCTGGAAATATACCCAAAATATATTGGTATGTGAAAAAAGGGAAGATGAAAAACAGTATATACTATGATGGCATAGAGATAAAATTAAAATGCGTATTTACCTAAATACATGTGATGTATAGTTAGGGTGACCACATATGTATTTTAGTTTGCCCATTACATTTCTGATTTTCACCTCTTGTCCTGGTATAATTAACACCCGCACACTCGTTCATTCTCAAAAGTGTATTGGTTTGATTGATAAATTAATGTGTATACCTTATGTTTAGGTGTCATATCACTAGAATATTTTTTGAAGTATGCCAAAGTAATATAGTGTGGGCAACCCTCAGGATGGCTGTGAGTCTGAACATTTACTCTATGTATCTTTTATGTAACCTGTATTATAACATGTGTATGGATTGCCAATTCATAAATTAGTTTAAAAATTTGAAACTAATTTCTCAAATTGATCTCTGTAAGATTTTATAGAATGTAAAATAATTATAAAATACAGGAATAATGATTAAAATAACACAAAATTATACTTTGTAATATGAAGAGAAAGAAGGAAATGGAATTACCATTACAGAACATTTGAGGGTATAGTGGTCTAGAATTGCATTCTGCTGCTACAATGTCAAATTGTGCCCTTAAAGCAGAGTATAATTTTCCCACTGACCTTTTGATGTTTTGCAAAAATAAGATGCATGAGATAAGTATAATGAATTTTAGTAATTAAATAGATTTCTTACTCATAACTAAGTCTTTTGTATTTTCATTCCACACCAGGATATGGTATCATTTGAACACAATGGCAAAGCTCAGAGGTCTTTTTTCTCAAAATCCAATCTATTTTTTTCTTCAGGCCAGAAGGCGGTCATAAAATCAAGTATTGTGGGATAAGCTTCACTTACTACTTGTAAGAATATAAGCTCTGGTATGGAAACAGATTTTCGCGGCTGGTTCACTGTGATAGCCCATTAGCTATAATAATGCCTGGCATATCATCAGAATGCAATAATTATTTGTTGAATAAATGAATAAATGGATTAATGAAGAAAATACTACAATTTCACAGGTATTTTCATACTCTAATTTGGTGTACAAATTGCATAAACTTTTTTCAGGATAAGTCATTTTAACAGAACAACCAAATTAAAAGCAGTGTACTTTTGAACCTGTAATTTTATTTCTAGAAATGTATCCTTTGAAGACACTAAAACAATGTTCTAAAATTCTCACACTCACATGCATACCTGCTCAATGGGGACATTACTAGAAATAGTAAAAATTTCATAGTTATCAACTTTTGGGGAAATATAGTCAATTATTTTAAATTCATAAATAAAATATGATGCAGTAGACATTGAAAATAAAGTAGGT
>PVJL010005080.1:0-115449 GCA_004026885.1 Lyroderma lyra
CACCCCACCCCCGCTGCTTAATTCCGCTACCTCTAGCCCAACGCAGCTGTCAGACCTGCAGGATGAACAGGAAGGCTTTTACAACCAAAAAGATGTTTCGAATTTGATTTGGGGTTAGGAGTAAATCCACTGACCTCTTTCAAATCCTTAGATTTTTATAAGATGTTGGAGTTCTTTTTGGGGGAGGTGAGGGGGAGCAGTTGGGGGGCTGCTAACGAGGCACTGTAAAATACAAGGGGGAACTCGTATTTGCTTTTATTCCTCCCAAAGATCCGGAAGGATGTCGGCGGGATGGCAGGCACCAGCTTTTTATGGGTCTGCACTAGATTTAGCGGCTTTCTGACTGGGAAAGGGACAAGTTGGAACTGAGAGGAGTTCAGATACACCTGCTAGATAAACAGGTTAAGAACAGTTTGATGCTTTCTGAAAAGTATGAACTCTGTCCCGTGACAGTCACAGCCCACGGGGGGAGGGGTGTGAATTAAATGCCGGACTTTGAAGCAGTGGTTCTCTCCCGTAAGTGTGTCCGAGATTTGCCTTGAAGATTTTGGTTAAAAACCCCAAGAGCCCTGGGCAGTTGGGGGACTGGGGGGTGGGGGGGTGGGCAGGAAGGGGTAGTGAGGAGTGTCTCATTTCTCATAGCACTGCGGGGGCTTCACCAACACTACTCCAGTGTCCCCCAAAACCGGGGGTGGGGTGGGGGAATTGGACATTGCCAAGAGGCACAACAAATAGGAGGGCTGTCCGGAAAATACCCAGCTATAAATGCCTCTATTTTTCATATTACATGGCTGGATACTTTCCAGACAGCCCTCGTGTAAGGGCTGGAGAGAGCTTGAGCGCCCAGCTTATTCATGCATGGCCACGTGGTCCTCCCGGAGAGCTCCCTGGGGGAGGAGCCACACCTGGGTCTTAGGTTTAGAGCCTGTCACTGGCTGACCCCTAACATCAGGTGCTGTGTCCTTCACCACACCCAGAACCCATGGAAGGGTCACAGTTCTCATTACTGAAGTGGAATTTAGCCTCTTGGAGCTACTTAATCCCTCATTAAATTCATTAAAACTTCGTTCTGACCCTTCTCATTAAAAATAGCAACTGCCACAATCAGCTAAGACGATCCATTTCCAAAGGCTGCAGTTTGACTAGATTCATTTTTAAATGTAAGTGCTCTCAAATACTTTAGATTGATATTCTTAAAAAATCAGTTTTTGCCTAGACCTAAAATAAAACTGGGGACTTTTTTTCCCACTCCACAAATTCAGGATCCCTACATTCCTCTTTTTTCCGATATTTAGGGATATGAAATCATCCTTTTGTCCTCTTCTCATGACAGAATTTCCAGTATGATGGCTGCCTCTCAGGGGACAGAGTCCCTAAAAAGATAAAACAACATTCAACAGCAGCCTGATGTCCTGTGGTTTGCAAAACGCAGATGACACTGTTTCTCCCTGGTTCTTTATGAATGACACAGGGAGGTTGTGTGGCTTCCTGCTTACAGGTGATTCGGGTGGATCACAGCCCTCCCAACAGGTTAATCTGAGATCGGCTTTTTTTTTTTTTTTTAACCTCAGTCTGTTTCACACAGAAAGAGAAAAGGCAGCAACAAGAGAGCAAAACCATTAAGGACAGTGTTTCACTTCCTAGGACTGTAGCTAATGCAAACGGAAGCGAACTCGGCCAATCTCTCCATGTCACAGAACCAAAAACGTACAAAACAGCTTTGCCCCCACCCCCCATGAAAATGGAGGACAGTTTTGCATGCTTACATCCCCCCTAGCTAACCTAATATATTCAACCAGCTTTAATAAGGCCCCGCATGTCATTATTGAACATTTCCCTGAAGCCAATTCTCAGAGGATATTAATAAGATATGGCTGCTCGTTATTTCCAGTGGGAAGTCTTATGTTGCTCTATATATAGATCAGCATCCTCAGATGAGTTGCCTATTTGAACACATGTTTTCTCTGGGAACCCTTGGGAATTGCACTCATTATTGAATTATTTATCGTTTGCACAGAACAGAAAATTTTTCTCTATGAGCAAGACCCTTCTGTCATGAAAAAAAATAAATAAAAACACTTGGCCAGGAAACATTTCCTCTAGAACCAAGCAAGACTGCCAGATAGTTTTTTGGGGGCAGGGGGCAGTTATTTGCTTCTTTTATGAATGTTTTTGGTGTCTTCATTTAGTATTTGTGGGTTCATTCTGAAAAATCTTATCGGTCTGGTGAGGGATGGTGAGGTGTGTTTTTGCTTGTTCTTGTTTCTGGTCATGTTAAGGCATGGGTTCTTACTTCTTGTGCTACTCTTGGCAATCCCCCCACCATGCCAGCCGCCCACCCCAATGGGGACATTCGGGTTTTACATTAAATGCCAGTTTTACATTAATGCTGACTTTACATTAGAGGGGCCTGCAGAGATTTTTAAAAATTCCATCCCAGGTCAAGTTCAATCTCAACCTCTGGAAGAGGAAGCCCCAACCTGGGCATTTTGTGCAAACTGCTCTGGTGAAGCCAATGTGTAGCTAGGGTGTGAGTTGGGTCTCATTTTAGCTCCACCCATGGGACTTCCCTTCCTCAGCTCCTCATCTTTAAGATGATTATCCAGTTCATTAACTACCACCCACCATGCAAAATACTAGAAAACACCGATTGCTGTCCAGGAGAAAGGACTTAAAAAATTCAATGTTAAACACATACCAGATCGCTAACATTATGTCTCACAAAACAAACAGCATCCATCCAACCAACCATGTGCAAGCTCACTGCAAGTTCACAAAAAGGATTAATAAATCGGAAAAGAGAGAACTAAGTTCACACTCACAAATCAGTACCTCTCTCAGCCTGCAGAAAGGCTGTAGGAAGGCTTACAAGAGCATTACCGTTTTCATAAAAAAAAAAAAAAAAAAAAAAAAAGGAGTCCCCATCTTTAAATGTCATATGCAGGATACCTGAACGGCTGTTGTCTCCCAAATGTGGGAGTTATTATTCCACAATGCACCGCGCACTTGGGTATTGGAAGCTTCGTCTGGGATCTTGCGTTACCCAAGGAAATAGCTGGTGACGCCATGGCTCTCTCTTGAACTTGCCCTGGCACCCGATCCCGCCCTATGGCACTCACCAGGTGGCAGTCTCCTTGCGTCCCGCCTGCCCTCCGTGGGCAGCCTGTTTTCTCCAACAGGGTTCTGATGAGGCTCCTTGAGTGGTTCAGGGGTGGCTGGTCGCCAGCAGAGAGGACACGGAGTACTTCCACCAGTTCGCGGGGACTCCAAGGGCCACTGTCACCCTGCACGGGGGGATTTTCCGTCTCAGTAGAGGGAACAAGGCCAAGAAGAAGGGACAGTGGCACCCAGAAGAGTGACGGCTTTGTCCAGAAGCACATCTCCACGCTTCCTTTGCCTCCAGTCTGTCTTTGATGGAGATGGGTAGGTTGGCGTTCACTGGGTGAACCTGTAACTGGAGGAATGTCTGTGGTAATGGGGGAAAAGAAAGGTTTTAATTATTGTGCCTGCAACTTGTTTGAAAGGCTTCATTAATTGGGTGGCTAAGCTGATTTGCAATGACAAGCTGTTTCTGAACAACAGGGATCTGTAGGCCACTTATAACCCCAAACAGCAGGAAACTGTCATGGTTGTAGACTTTCAAACTGCGCCACAGCCACGAGGTCTGTCACATGCCTTTGCTCTGAACTAAACCTAGAGTCAAAAATTAGGAAGAGTAAGTTTTTCTGTTTATCCTACAGGTGGTACAAGTCATGGGACCAGGGACGGGAAACACCCTCACTGTTAAATAGAATGCCTGGGGGGGAGGGGGGGTCCTCATCGCTGAGGTAACTAAACAGAAGTAAAGAGAATATAAAGTTTAATAAGTTATAGTATCATGTTGTGTTAGAAGGTTTTACACAAAGAAGGGGACTAGAAAAAAAATAGTAACATCCAGAAAACACTGGCCGTTTTCTAAACTTTAGTTTATTAAAGTACAAACTATCTTTAAAAAAAAAAAAAAAAAGAAGAGAAGCATTTCAAGACCTCACGAGCCATGATAAATCCACATACTCAGCGGTCACTAAAGGGGTGAGAAGATGACTTTAGGACCAATCAGCTTTCTGGAAATAAAATTAATCTTTTCAACGAGTTGCTTAAGAAATGCAAAATATTAACAGCATCCCATGTCAGATCTTGGCCTAGAGAACTAATAATGACTGTGGGATAGCAATGAAGATACTGCAATGACTTTTATGGTTTAAAAAAAAAAAAGAGGTTTAAGATTCTTAGGTTAGCATTTTAAAAATGACAGAGGAGAGTACAAACAATTCTGAACCCAGTGCTTACCTTCAGAAGAAAGATAAATGTTTATTTATCTGGAGCCCTGCGGCCTTTTAAATCTCAGAGAGCTATTTTGTGGTTACAAAGTCTTTGGTTTTTAAAATTCCTGGGCCGTGCGCAGGGCGCTGGAGAGGATTATTGCAGCCCAGAGAAGTTTTCAGTTGCCATGGAGAGAGCTGCTCTGAAGATAACCATGAAGGTGGACAAAAGTGAGAACTTTCTGTACGGCAGGTTTTCAGGAAAATCAAATAAATGTGGCTACTGAACCCCAATTTTTATATCAATATTTACCCATGTGTTTAGAATCCTCTATAGCCACTTGCCTTTTAAGAGACACATCAAGGTCAAATGATTTCACCTTGCAGCATGGAAAGAGTTTGGTGTTCGAGCAAGATTTTTTTACTCTTTCTCGTTGATTGTGTGTTAACTGTTTCATCCACACTGAAACCAAGGCTTTGTGGACCAGACAGGCTCCTGAGAACTTTATTTAGTTGACAAGGGGCAGAGGTTTAAAAGATGGAAGGCGGTAGTAAATTTGTGAATGGATATTTTCAAACGAGCAGAGAAGTGTTTGTTGGAGGAATCAAGTTCTGACCTGGGCAGGCAGTGAGGCCAGCAGCTGCACGTTACGGCCCAGAGTCTGCTGTCGAAGTGACTCCACGGGGCGCTCCAGGCCTCGGGGAGCAGGCCGTCAGTAAATCATTAGGGAATTCGTGACTGACAGAACCAAGTGGTAACTTTTACAGAATTTAAGAGCAGATAAAACCCCAAACTGGAAACTGGACAGAAGACATGTCAATGGCACGTAGGACATAAAAACCCAAAGTGACTGCAGAAGGGAGGGGCTGAATGGAGACTTGTAGGTTCAGTTCTACAAGAGGTAGTTGGGGCTACTCTTGGGGAGGTAGAGGAAATGAGAAGAGAACGAACCTGGGATGATCCGTCTCCTCAGTCCCTAACTGGATGTGAGAATTGGGAACAACAGGGTGAGATAATCCGGAGAGAACGCTGACAGAAATGTGGAAGGCGTCGGAGATCCCAAGGAATGCCGGGCTTCTCTTTAATTACGTACCACAGGCACTTGGATTTATGTCTGCCATCAAGGAAGGGACCTGACCCGTTTCTCTTGCACTCTGTGGTGAGATTAATGGGGTTAGAGTCCAGAATGGTCAGTCGCACAGAAAGCCAAGGAGCTGGTCAGGACCTTACAGTGAGTAGAGACAGAGACGTGAGGAGGGCATGGGCTCTGGGCTCAGGACCAGAAGGACCGAGCATCCTCCAGCTCCTGCCACCTCCTGTTGCCATCAGTGGGGACCACCTGGCAGACTCAGGCTTACCTCCTTCTCAGGGACTTGGTTAGAAGGTTTCTAAGGCGTACCTTGGAGATACTGCAGGTTCGGTTGCAGACCGCCACAATAAAGAAAGGATACAGAAAAGCAAATGTGTAATCTCTGCTGGCCGAGGGTCTTGCCCGCAGTTTTAAAAGCACACACACACACACACACACACACACCCGCAGCATCTGTGAAGCGCAATCAAGTGAAGAGCAATACAATGAGAACTGCCTCTACGGCCACTCCTCACTTAAGGACCTACCTGTTTAATGACCCCTGGACTTACGACCAGCTCTCCAGAGCAGGGAATCCTGTCTTTTAGTCTTTGTGTCCTTCCCACAGCATTCACAATCACACAGGACTGTGTGTTTTATTTATAAGTGTGATGCCACATGATGGCTATTGTAACATACAAACCCTGTGGCACCACGACACAGCACAGAACATCCGCCTTTAAGCTCCTCGCTTACCAACCAATTCACTTAATGACCTAGTCGTAAGAACAGAACTCAGTTGTTAAGCGAGAAGTGCCTGGAGTCCAAAACCTATTGAGCAAATTATCCAGTCCGACCATCATCACCTGCTACCTCCAAGTACCTCGGCTTGGCCTTGTTTCTGGAATTAAGCCTTCTCCTCGTGGCCCGGGTCCCAGAATCTGCTGTCCCTGCCCGAATCCCACTCTGCAACCTGCCCGGTTGCCGCTATCGCCTGATTCGCACTGACCGACCCTCCCGGGACACTGCTCCTGCCGGGACCTTGGGACCTTCGTCCGGGCTCCCCTGCACCAGTGCCCAGCCTGGAAGCCCCAGGCTCCCTGCCTGGTGTCTCCAGTGGCTGCAGATCCCGGGCCTCAGTGAGTGTCTCCCACGGGGATGCTGGAAGCCCACTCACCAGTCTCAGCTGCTCCAACACGGCCACCATCGTCGCCACAAGCCGAGGCTGACCACAAGTAGCATTTTAAACAGAACACAACACAACGGTACTGTCCCATTTAAGACGGTCCGTACGGTCGGCCTACTGACGCCTAGAATTCAGCCCCGGGGGACTAGGCCGTCCAGACGTACCGTGTGAAACGGGACAGGACCGTTGTTTTCTGTCCCCTTCAAAACGGCACAGCTGGTGAGCCCACACGAGCCCCACGCCTCCCTAAGTGAATGTCCTGCCATCCTTACGTTGTGGAGCCCTCTGTGTCTGCCCCCAAGGCTTGTTCCACCCTCACAGTCCTACCTGCAATTTAGCCACCAACCAGGCTGCTCCTTCTGGCCCGGGGCGATCAGCAACATGGAGCTCAGGGAGAAACCCCGGATGTAGGCTCTCAGGCAGGCAAAGCAGTGAGGGCTGGCAGGCAGGTGCCAAACAAACAAACAAGCCAACACCAAACACCAAACAACCCAGTGTCGGCGTAAGAAACATCCAACCTGCCGAGAACTTTTCTGGAGTCTCCTTGAGCCAACGTGACCGTGCGGAGGGGGGGCGGGCTCTCAGATGCCCCCGGGAGTGAGTCTGCAGCTTCTTTCATGCATCGGAAATTAAGGAGGGACCGTGAGGAAGGTCACGGGGAGGCGGGAGACAGCAAGGCCGGGACCGGATTTCAGGATAGTTAAAAAGATGATGTGCCCTCTTGAGGGTGGTTATGGTTTATTTCAAATGTGTGTTCACCTAGACGCACAAAAGCAATGGACGAAGGGAGACTTCAGGCAAAGGTCAACCTTTCCTTAGGAGGTTACAAGCCTGGAGTGTGAGGACCCGCCATGACCTGGCCGGTTAGGCACTTGTGATCAGAGCACCCTGTGAGGCTTAGAAACCCTTCTATCCCCGCCAGGACTAAGAAGGAAACGAAACGCTTAGCTGAATATGGCCTTGTCGTCTGCGCGTGACCCCGGGCTGCAGTTTCAGCTGCTCGTGCCCGGCCTGTCCGCCTCCCCAGCAAGCCTAGCTCAGCCTTGCTCCAGCCCGGCTGCCTCTGCAGCCCAAAGCAGTTCCGGGCCCAGGGCTTCCACGTGCTCACGACCAGACCAGCCATGTAAGGAGCGAAGTTCCTCCTGAGTCGTGCTTCCCAGGCAGCTGGCCACCGGGGACAGCCGTCTCACCTGGTGCAGTTTCTCTCCTGCTGTCACAGGAAGACGTCATGGCCGGAAGGCAGGAGGGGCACACCGACTAGGCTGACCGGACCTCCCCTCTTAAATGGGACAGAAAACAACGGTCCTGTTCCACGTAGTACGTCTGGTCAGCCTGGTGTCACTGGGCTAAATTCAAGGTGTCAGTACCGTTGCTTTCTGTCCCGTGTAAAAAGGGACGTCACTAACCCTGACCAATCTCTCCTTCCTTCAGTTTTTGACTTCTTTGCCTTTTGGTGTAGCCTGAGTTTCAGACTTCTTCCTCAAGTCAATATGGTAATGTATTCACATATGTATCCTGCCTTGATCTAGAAAGAATGTAAAGGGGCCCCGCAGGAAACGAGGAAATGAGATGGCCGCATCTGAAGAAGAGACTGAAACGAGGGTAGGGGCATTTGTGGGTATAGCCCTGGGCCGCCTGCGGGGCACGGTCTTCTGGGTTGGGCACTGCACAACTCTGGGGGTCAGCATTCACTTCTGTAACCATCTGACAGTATCAGCCATGAGATACAAAATAATAGAGCTACGGCTGGACTTTTCCAGACAGCCCTCGTGTATTTATTACAACCCAGCAAGTGCCCGGAGATAGGAGCTTTGAGCCGGTGGCAAGGCTCCAGGTGCCCTCCTCAGCACCCAGCCTGCCCTGCGGGGTCATCTCTGACAGTAGTGATACGAGGTCCTACAGCTCTGACCTACCTCTGGGCCTAGCTTCCCCCCACGTGTCCCTTTATACTGACTTCTTTCCACTTTCCCAAGACACTGACCTCTGTCTAAACAATGATTATAAAACATGTATTACCATTTTGGGGTGTCTTCTGCCTCGGCCCTGTGCTAAGCAACTTCACATACATTCCCTCATGTAATAGCAACCGAACCTCCTGAACTTGGCACTGTACATTCAGGAGTACCCAGGGTCACACAGCCAGCAGGTGCCACCAGAAACCCGGGCCTATGGACCTCAGGGTTGCTGCTCATATGACCAAGCAGCTGCGTGTTGCGATGCCATCCCGTGTTGTCACCTGGCAGTTCAAGCCACTTGGTACAGTGCAGTGTGGGGAGTTCTCAACGGAGTCAGCCGAGAGCCCATCGTGAAGGGAGTAATCTGCAACGTTTGATTTTTGCTTTTTCCCCAAAGCCCCCTCAGCCCAACAATTCTCCGAGAAAAAAACAAAGTAAGGAAAATAGGGAACTTGCAAACACCTAGAACTCAAGCTCTCCTCTTCTGTGATCCTGAGGAGGAAGACTGCCCTCCTGGAACGTTGTACCTCCTCAGAGCTGGCTTCTTGGAGAAGCAGGGACATCCAGCTGATGAGGAAGCCCTGCAGGCGACGGTGCAGGTTTCTCGTCTCTGATCCTGCGACGCGGCCGATGTCATGGTCCTTCCAACGACTAGAAAATGCCACTTGTTTTGAATTTAGCCATTTAGGTTGTCTTTGATTTGGAAGCTGATAGTAAACATGATTTTATATTTAAAAAAAACATACATTGTATGTGCAACTTTCCAACTATATTTTTCTTATAAAAGCCCATATACGATCACAAATTAAAAAAATAAACCTGCAGACAATACCTGAGGATAAACAGAATCTACCTGAGAGTACCCCCTGGAGATAACAGACATTAACATATCTTTTAGTTTCTGGTTTTTAACATAATTTGGATGTGCATGATTTCGAAGCTCATTGGTTTTACTCATTATATAGTCAGTCTTTCTAGAGATGAGTCTGTTTTATTACTCACTTCTAAAATTCACCTTTCAATTGGCTTTCAGTCAACCTCCTTCTAGCTTGCACTCCATGTCATTTTTGCCTACGCCTTTTGTCACTCTCTCCCTTCGTGTTTCCTGTCCTCCCATGGTTCTTTCTGTGGGAATGACTGAGTGGCAGGCTTCGCTGACATCTGTCTGATGCCATCCCTCCTCCCTCCACGTGCTGAGGGTGACGACGTGCCCAGCTGAAGCCTTCACTCCTCCAGAATCATTGGGCACGTGACGCAGCGTTACAGTCACCGTGAGTAGAAGTCTATTGGAGACATCAAAGAGGGCCTCCTGCCCGGAATGCAGAAGTGACACCCCCTGTGGCCCCTGTGAGGAAAGGGACAAGAGGACAGGATGCCTCCCCACACAAGTTGGAGGAATAGGAAGACAGGTAGGGGCCTGGGCCCTGAAGGTATCGTCCAAGCCACTGTAGGCATCCTGGCCACCTGTATTGCTGGTGTTCTGGTTGAGCGACAGCAATACACCCCTATCTCAGTAGGATCCTTGTGTCCACTTTTCTGTTGGTTTGCACCAGATGGAAACACACGTACACCTTGAGATACTCGTATGTCTTGTAACCTTAAGACATGGAGAAACCTCATCGTAATGCTCGTGTCTGCTTTTCTTCACTGCCTCTGCTTTTCCACTCAGCCCGTGGGACTCCAAGTCTTTGCCAAGACCAGAAACCCCCCTGTCTCAGTTTTAGGCACGCCTCTGAAGTCGTGTCCCCCCTGCACGCCACTCCAATGAGGTGAGTAAGGTCCTCACTGGCCCCAGTGCCGGTGTGGGTGATACTTCGTTCTTTCTCTTGTCTCAGAGATGCGTCCTTCTCTCCCCTCATCCTCAGGGACTCCCTGGCATGATCTCCTTGATGCAAGTTAGCTCTCATAAAAGACAGGAGAAGGCTTTGGTGTCGCTCAGTTCTGCCTTCTTTGTGACAGAAGCCCTGAGGCAGAGAACTTCTGGTTCAGAGTAAAGCAGGAAATACAGGGATTTTTTTTTAGTAAATAATCCCAGAATAGTTCGTGAAAGTCATCCTTGCCATTTATTAAAGAAACAGTTTCCTTAACAGTATATTTTATAGATATAACTTCCAGAAAACCTTTAATTCAACAAATAACTTACTTCAGTGAGCACGTGCTTCAAACCTATGCACAAGTTATTGTGACAGCTTGTGTGAAATACAAAGATCTACGATATCGAGGCTCTCTCTCCCATGCCCTTGGACTGAGTGGGAGACCTTGACCTTTCCCCAGACAACTCTGATACAGAGCAGTGAAGGGTGGTGCCCTGCGAGCCCTGTGGGAAGAGGAAATGCTCACTCTGGTTAAGGAGATTGGGAAGCACTTCATGTTTAGTGGGCAAAATCCAGTGAGAAAAAGAACTCAGTCCAGGGATTTCCTCTTTAATTAAACTTTGGGGAACAGAAAGGAAAATAAAAAGATAATTTTAAGGAGGGGCTTGTAACAACTGGGAGCCAGGCCACGGGCAGCCCCACCCTGAGCCGTCAGCCCCGTCTCGTTCACCCTGTGCCCTCCGGCCATTGCACCTTCTCCCCACACACTCTCCCTGCACCACACCCCAACGCTCCCATGATCAAGTTCCTGATCTTTCTGTTTGCTCCACTGTCAGAGGAGGATAGCAATAGAAGCTTACCTGCCCGAACCGTTGTATTTATGTAAATTAAACAGTAATACAATTAATGACTGGCACAAGCAGAACTTAGGAAGTGGTTGATGAGGGTTGGGCATGGTTTATATAGTTACGTGGTGTCGTACTCAGGTATTTCTGTAGCATTTATGTCACATTATGTTGCTGGTGATACAATGATGAATGGGATGGGATCACTGCCCAGGGTCACGGTGTGTCAGAGGAAGCCTGGTAAACAATCCAGCGGGATGCAGTTGGGTCAGTGACAAGGGGATGCTTGGCACATGCTATGTGAACCCCTAACCACATGTTGGAGCTATGGAGGGGTGTGAGGCTTAATTTTTTGTGCCAATAAAATGTACACTAAGCCATAGTCCCAGATATATGGTCAAACATTATTCTGGACATTTCTGTGAAGGTGTTTTTTGGATGAGATTCATATGGAAATCAATGGACTTTGAGTAAAGCAGATTGTCCTCCAGAGTGTGGGTGAGCCTCACCTAATCAGTAGAAGGCCTTCATAGTCAAAGAGCCGAAAGAATTCTTCCAGCAGACCGCCTTTGGGCTCAAAAGGCAGCTCTTTCCCATGTCTTCAGCCCACCGGTGTGCCCTGTACATTTTGGACTTACCAAGTCTCCGCAATTGCATAAGCCAATTCCTTAAAATAAATCAACAGGCATAGACGATAGATGATATAGGTGATGAGAGATAGATAGGTATAGATGATAGATGATAGATTAGATAGATGATAGATAAATAAATATAGATAGATGGTAGGTAGCTATACAGTAGGTACAACAACCCCTTGGGAAAGGCAAGATGAGCTGGCAGCATGGTACATGTGTGAGATGTGAAACCACCAACATGTTTTGCAATGTACTTGAAACTTTAAGGCAGGATCCTTAAGCAAGAAGAATTTGTTAAAGTGAGAGCAAGATGTTTAGAGATCTAATTCCCAATAACAGAGGATTTGATTGCTGAATTCTGACCTGGGTCCATGGTACAGGGGAAGAGCTGGGGGAACTGTGTAAGTTGTTATGGTAAAATTCATTTTATACAGTGTTTTAGCAATGTGTTCCAAAGAGATGAAGAGTTTAATTTGAAGAATTCCTCTACTAATAAGGTCATTTATTTTAAGAGTAAAGTCAAATGTAAAGTAAATGGATAAACCTCATTTAAAAGAAAATGTACACTAACCAAAATCACCAAAATACAAATCTATTAAAAATAGACCTTGTCTTTGATGTTTATTTCACATTATCTAAGTACATCCAGTTATGCAAATTTACATTTTTATTTCACATCTTTGTATTCCTGATATACATATAACAGGACAAAGAAATCATTTGCAATATTTAGCTTCAAAAACCCTGCTTAGAGAAAACAAGATTCTTAACTGTCATTTTTTTTTCCTGAACATGTACAAATACAATTCTAAATAAATGGAGGGAATACCAAGATTGGGAAAAAGGATGACTAAATTTTTATGTCACCTGAGGTTATCTGTATTTGATTTCTAAAATGGTCTTCTATTGGTGAATAGCAATTCAATAGGCAGCATTTCTTTGGGAGCTTGTTGAGCTATTTCAGGAAATTGAGGTTTTTTTCCCAGGCATCTTACACTCGGCATGCAGCTGACAATTGCTACATACCAATGCTTAAATATGGGCATTACTGTGCTGTGTATTCACCTAAGACGTTTTTTAAAGTGGTAGTCAATATTATTATCCTTCTTTGGTGAAAATATCTTGCCAGGCTAGAAAACGAGCAATTATTTCTTCAATTAGGCAAAGAAAAAGGACAGACCAGTGCAAACACAGTACTAATTTTAAAGGAAATAATCAGATTGAATTAAAGACCTTAACATTTTAGTTATAATTCAAATATACCTAAATCACATTGCGATACTAGATAATTGCATGTTCATTCTGTTCAATGTTGCCCACGAGATCTTTTATATCACTAGTTCCTGGACTTGATCTACTGTTAAAATAGAGGGTGTTTTCAAAAGTGTTCTCTTGAGGTAAATGCACACGTCTCTTCTTATAATACAAATACGCAGCGAGGCCAGCACCCATCGCAAGCAGGAGGGTGACAACCACTACTACTCCGGCCCTGCTGGAAGATGGTTTAGGTGGGGTCATCTTCCTTGGGTCAGCTGTAAGTAAATAAAATCATTAGGAAAAAGGTGCAGGGAGGCAGAGGATAGAATACTACAGAGACTATCGTAACTCTCTTTTTTGAAAAACCAAAATGCATAAATATTCTTTCCAATGGCATTTGACAAACAGAAGCATAAGACATGAAAACAAGATAACGGATTATTTTACATGTTAAGATTATTATTCAGTCACAAGGATATTTCATCTTTCTATGTAGCATGGAGCTAGTTAATGTTTTAAAATATTTATACCTGTTTCAAAATAATATAAGGCTGCTTACAAATACATTATATAAACAGAAATGGAACAGTAATAATAATGATGATGACAATAAAAGGCAAGCGAAAAAAATTAGGGGCAAGAGAAAAATAGGAGTAGTGGGAATTGAGCCTCCTGAGTGTAATTAGTTAACAAACAGCACCCATGAGGTTAATAAGGGGGTTGCAGGCAAGCCATAAATCTCACTTTGAGTTTTTTTAGCAGCCAACCAAATGAGTGAAATAGGATCAGTTACCTAATTCAAGTTATTTATAAAATTAAAAACACTGCTTAAAAAAAATACCACAGGAAATCCTGAGAGAAATGTCTTCTATGGGTTCTCATGAAGCAGCTCTTTGTTACAGAGCAATCAGTGTCTTCACAAACATAGCCTGACCAGACGTACCGTTTTAAAGAGGACAGAAAACAGCACTGTCCCATTTCAAACAGGACATCTGGTCAGCCTAGTCTCACTGGGCTAAATCCAAGGTGTGTCAGTAGGCTGACCAGACGTGTTGTCTGAAATGGGACAGTATTGTTTTCTGTCCTGTTTAAAACGGTAGGTATGGTCATCCGACACAAACATCAATGGTAAAAACACCAGCCTAACTCCCGGGCCTGCGTTCCTAGAGTATCATTCAAGGGAGGCTGATAACAAAATGACAAAGTCTTGTGTAGCTCAAGCAATTCTACTGGGGAGGACAGGGGACGTAGGAAGGGATTATTGTGGTTTTTAGAACAAACTATTGACACATTACTAATATGGAACTTGAATTCATAATCTTACCTCTTGTTGTGATGACTGTATGAGTAGGTTCAGGATCAACAACTGTTTGTAAAATAAGAAATTAATTAATTGCTTATAAAATCCCATAATAGTTGCACGTAGATAGTATTATTTGGTTCACAGATATATCAAGTCCTCCATGTTTGGATCATGGTGCTAAGATTTGATAGATGAGAGACAGATGATGGATAGATACATAGATACATAGATGATAGATACATAGGTAGGTAGATAGATAATTCTCTAACAGCATTCTACAGCTATATGGTGAGTTTGAACATATTTGAAAATCTGAAAATACAGTCCCATAAAAAATGTATTCTAATAGATGTGAAACTGGTCCACTGAAGCCTAAGGTATTGCAAGGCACTTGAATGAGAAGTTAAATACCCAAACATTGCACCAAAAGGTCTGACATCTCAGAACAGAGTTTTAAAACACTGAACAACTACTGAATTCTAAAATAATAAAATCTACTTGGGATGCAGTGTTTATTTACCTAATTAATTTATTTAAATCTATTATCTAATGAACACTCTTAGGTATTAGGAAGGGTATTCTATGTAGTGGAATGACCTAAAACTATCATTAAAATCCAGACAGTATCACCTGATGGGCATGTGACACTATTAATTCCCCAATCCCTGTCCGCCCATGGTCTGTACTCAGTCTCAGGAGGCTTAATTGGTCTTACATGATTCATTCCTTAATAAATTCTGATTTCTTATCGCTCTGGTTTAGCCAGGTGACTGCTTCAGCCCTTTTCTTCTTGTGCCATAAGGCTTTGTAGGCTGGTTGTCCAAACTGCTCTCAACTTCACAAACCCGTATGCATGGATACGCCATTATAAAATGGATTGGTAAATCAGCACCATTGTGTCAGCGAAGCAGGCAGAGTGCTCTGTGCTCACTCAGAGCTGCAGACAGCAACTGCTCACCATGGCAGCCATGGATTTTCCCCTCATGCTGGGGCGGGGAGCTTCCAAGGACCCTGCTTCCACATTATAATTTTGCTCCTGGCACCTTAATATTCGACAGCAATGGTGGCCTGGGAATGTGTGTACCATAGAACAAAGTCTGACTTACTTTTTGGTCTTTTACAAATATAGCCTTTGTAGGAAGAACAGTGAATATTATTCCAAAATCCAGAAGATGCAATTAAAGCTACACAATCATTTCGTTCACCAGAGGGGTCTCCTGTGTTCCAGTTGACGAAGGACATTGGGCTGTTGTTTATCCACATCCACATTCCTGATTAATAGATAAAGCCGATAAAAACAGAAGTTAAAAAGCCAATACAAATCGAAATTAAAAATAAAATAACCCATCGTAAAACGAGTTCAACTTACCTATGTACAATTTCTAAGCATATTGTTTTATACAAGAATCAATAGTTGTTTACAACCAGACTTTTAATAGGCAAAATTATAATGACTAATTAGTACAGGGAAGGAAGCTGAATGTTTTTGTTACAACTTTAGTTGAAAATTTATTGCTAATTAATACAAATATGTATTCTTAACCTCTCCCTAAGTTTTTCTCAGGCAAAATAAAAAGATATTTGTAAAGCTTCTTAAACTAACTTAGCAAAGAAGATATTATTTTAATTAGTGACTTTCAGGAGAACATAATATGTGGGTCATTTAAAAAGTCAGGTCTTACCTCAAATGAAAATATAGGTTTGAATTTTCAAACTCTTCACAAATTCACCATTATTTAAGGCAGGAGACTGAAACTTTGTTTTAAATACAACATTTTGAAATATCTGTGAGTAAATAATTATCCCTCAGAAATTACCTTCCACATTTCTGTACAATCCTATCCAAAAATTGGTTTTGCCTTGAAGTGGTTCCACTCGATATGACAAAAAACTCGATTCAGCAGCACTTTCGATGGACACCAGAGAAGAACCTGCAGAGTGTAAAAGAACAAATATGATGGGAGTACATCTGAGTAGCTGAATATACATTTACAATGACTGCATGGATGTTGGTCTTTTCAGAATTTTCCTTTCCACTCTGAACGTATCATTTTTAAGCATCATTTGTGCACCAGCACTGAACGAGTTGATGCAGGATATGCAAAGACGAGCAGGACATCTTAAGAAGGTTACAATAATGTGGGTAGTAATGCATGGAGAGTATAAAAGAAGTATTAGAAGAGAAGAGAAGAGCAATATGCTATCGGCATGTCAAATAGAGCATTTGTTTTACATGAAGCAACTAAAAAAGGAGCATAGAGGAAACAGAATTTAAAATATTAAGGGGTACAGGATTTCAAGTAGAAAGGATAGAAAACAATGTAAGGAAGAGGAGGAATAAAAGGAAAGACAAAAAGAAAAGCATAGATCTTTAGGAAGAGAGATGGCTCACAAGGTGCATAGAATCTATATTGGTTTAAGGTGATATGATATGACTAGATAGATAGACTACTGGTAGGAATTAACAGTGTTAATATAGTGTGTCTGTGTGTGTGTGTGTGTGTGTGTGTGTGTGTGTGTATAGAGTAAACATACATGTACAAACTTTTAATTATAACATAAATAAGGTCTGAGGATCTAATGTACAATATAGTGACTATAGTTGATAATCCTGTATTATATAACTGAAATTTTTCTAAGAGAGTAAAACTTAAGTTTTCTCATCAAAAAAGAAAAAAAAAAAGGTAAACACATGAGGTGATAGATGTGCTGATGAACTTGATGGGGGGAATCCTCTCACAAATGTGCAACAAATCATCATGTACACTTTAAACACATTATCATTTTATGTGTCAGTTTTATCTCAGTAAAGCAAAAAATGTATAAACATAAAAGTAAAAAAGAAAAAGTCAAAACTCAAGGCTGACTTTTGAATGGACCTGAAGGAAATGGGGACACCCCTCGTGTACATCACTGTTGGATAAAGAACTCTGGCTTAGGGCATAATCAAAATTTAGTAAAAAAAAAAAAAAATATATATATATATATATATATATATATATATATATATATATATATATATAAAATATCGGTAGAACATTCATTAAATCAGTGAATTGACATTTTTATTTCAGGGAGAAAAACTATGTCAGGTCTATCTGAGTTTTCTTGTGTAAGAGATTATGTAAGATAATCAAATATAAGTGTTTTTCTATTCATGGTAAAGCAAAATGATTCCTAGGGACTTGTGCAAACCTGAGCTTCTCTGAGATAAGAAGTGAACACAATACTCTATAGACTATTAGGGTGGAAACTACGAAAGACATATTCAGAAAATGAGCCTTTTCTACAGGAATTCTTTAGGATTTTGAGGCTATACTGTTAGAAATCACATTTAGGGGGCATGATTGTTGACTATTCACCTAAATTATAAAAATATATATAAATTATAAAAAATATAAACAGGTATTTTAATATCCCTTATGTTTTTTTTAAATTCATTTTTATTGTTAGACTTATTGGGGTGACATCTGTTAGCAAGGATTACATAAGTTTCAAGCATACAATTCTACAGTGCATTGTCAACTTGACGTATAATAAGCCCTTATGTTTTAATGTACAATGGTATTAGTATCCGGGTACTCCAGGAGAGACAGATGAAGGTGGCATTTTCTTAGAGTACATGTGGCACTTACCCATTCGAAGGCATTCCAGAGATGCTTGGCCCCAGTTCCTCGTGTATGAAGACTCAATATAGTAGCAGTGACCATGGAAAGGAATCCACGCTGTGTGTTCTGACTCGGGGCATCGGCCAGGCAGTTGTGGAGGTTCAGTGGCAGGGATCTCTGTTAAAAAAAAGACATGCAAAATAAAGTAAAACCTGAAGTTTCTCTAGTACGTAGAATAATTAATATATTAGCAGCTATGGAAAATTTCATCACCTATCATTATTGTTAAAAACTTGCAAGGCTAATTGTTTGGATTCACTGTTTTTATTATTAGGTTTTCTTTCTCTTTTTTTCCATTTTAAATATATTTCAATAGAATGTACCGTGGTACAGTGGCAATCAATCCCACTCATACTTAAGAATGTAGATCTATAGATACCTATGAGGATGTTCAGTTCCAAAACAAGTCACCCCAAAAAATTTGCAAAGATATTTCGCCTTAAACACACTTTTCCTTGTTTTGGGATCCTAATCTTATAAAACCTTCTAAGCTCTGAGCGATGTCTATTAACGTAAAACTAAATGCTGTAGTTTTATGTTATAGACGTAGTTTAGAATTGTAGGACTTTACCACTTCCAATTCTAGGACTGCTTTTTGGGACTGTATCACTGTAGTCCCACTGACCCTGATGAATGTACATGCATTCTGATATACAGTTACTTTGAAAATGCTGTGCTATCGACAATCATACTTCCTGGGGAATCTGACATGGATTCAGAGGATAATCTCGATACTAAAAATTCAGAAATTATAAAGAGCAAACAAACTCTAGCAATGAAGAAAATGTCCAATCCCCATTATTCTGATCTATGTACATTTGTTTATTCCTGAGTCAGTCTTTTGTTAGGTGAAGGAACATGTTTTATTTTATTCTTAAGCTCTCCAGAGCATGTTACTGGTTAATAATATCAACAGTGGTATGTATTAGCTTAATGAGAAAATTTCAAATCCTTTGATTGGTTTTGTGTATTCATTTACCATCTGATCTTTTGCAAAGAAAATAAAAACTTTCATTGCAATATGCTGTCTTCCAGTAGCCATCAAGATCCAGATAAACACATGCTGACTTCAGTTTGGGTTCATCAGCAGCCCAGTGGGTATACCTCACCCTCCATTTATCAATCCAAACATATTCACCATTGGTCTGCAGGAACAAAAACAACCATTAACACTAGAACCACGTGAGGAGTTAAAAAAAAAAACAACAACATGTTTAAGACCATGATTTGACAAAGAATCTTCAACAACATCATAAATCACTTGCACCAACTCCAATTCAGTCAATGCAGCCTTTCTCGAAAAAAAAAAGACTACTCTTTGGAGACTCTCATAAATACATCCTTGGAAGATAATTTGAAAAACTGACTTAAAAACCTATGTCATATTCTTTGAAACTCTTCTTATGTGTAAGCTTTCAATGCAAAACAGAAAAGTTGTATCTTCTGAACAAGTAAAATATTAATATTTACTATATCATCACTGAAATGATAATTCAAATTAAGTGATTTCTATTGAACTTGCTGTAGACCCCAGAGAGAAACACACCTTTTCTCATTTTATTGTTCAGCTGTTGAAACAGGCCAGTGACAAATGACTCAGGTAAGGTCCCATGGGTAAAAAATTGAGGAGCATAGGTTTCCTGCCTTCTGGTGAGGTGGTCTTTTAACTATAACTCATTATAATGGTGTTTCTTAAAAAGCTGATTGCTTTATTCAATTTGCACACTTAGTTTCTTATTAAATTTAGTCAAAGTTATCACCATATACAAATGAATTGATAACATCAAAATATGACTTCTCAGTAATATTCTTTTAACAATCTTAAAGAGATTTTATAGGTAATGCCTAAGAACACATGATACATAACATTAATCAGGGCAAACTGAATTTTTAAACAATTCAAACGATTATCCCCCTTTTAACTGCATTCTTTAATTTATCAAGCCAATTAACATAGATTTAATGACAAAATCAAAAACATGTGTTATCTCAAGTTAGAATTTTGTAGTATTCTATCATGTTTAATCAAAGAATGGTTACATAATCATTAACTCCATAGATGTAAAGGAGATAATAATACTGTTTTAGTTCTAAATGTTGATATAGTGGAAAGCTACTTAATTTTTCTAATTTTTCTAAAAACAAGTAGAAGCCTTTTTTAAACCCTTAAGAGAATTGTGACCATGTCTATGAGAAGAAAATGAATGAATTACCAAGAGAATTAATCACTAAAAATAGAGTCAACACAGACATAAAAATGTCTTGCCCAAATTTAATCACAGAAATCACTATGGAACTACTTATTTTTAAATATTTGCTTCCTTACTTAGGAAGTACTCATTCCATGAAGTGTAAATGTCAATCTCGGCATCATGGCTTTAGAAGCTCTATAAAATCGGACACCAACCTACCTTCCAGTGTTACCCGCTTCTATCCTCTTCTCTCTTCTTGGTAGTCCTTCTTTATGCTTCCCCATCCCAGGCTGCACCCATAAAACCTGACTTTTTCTGAACAGCCCTCTTGGTCCTCTCCCCTAGTACAAATGACCCATTTTCTCTCCTCTCATTGACACTTCTTGCATTAGTCTTTAATTACCTGTGGATACCTCTGTTTCTTCTATCACAAAGTATGCTGGTTGACTAGCTATTATAGATGGATGCATGTATGGATGGAGGACAGATGGATTACTGGGCATCAGAGAATGCTCATTTTAAGAATATTTTGGCAACTGCATCACCACTCTTAGCTCTACGAGTCATCTTTCATTCCACCCCATTCTCTGCCAACCTTCCTTTCTCCGTGATGGAATACAGGAAATTGACTGAAAGGAAATGTTTCACACATGGATGGACGTACCACAACTTTAGGACTAGTAACTCTGGAATGCCATGCTCCAAAAATAAAAAGTATTTATTTTTTATATGAAACCACCCTCTCCTCTCTGGTAGCCACCAGTTGGTTCTCTGTATCTGTTTAGTTCAGTTTGTTTTGTTAGATTCCACATATACATGAAATTATAGAGTATTTGTCTTTTTCTATTTCATTCAGCACAATACAATTTAAATCCACCCATGTTGTTACAAGTAGCACTAATATCATAACTTTGGTTACTAGACTTATTGTGGTGGTCACTCTGCAAGGTATATATAAATGTTGTTATCACTATATTGTATACCTGAAACTATGTCAACTATAAGTAAAAACAAATTTTTTAAAAGGTAATATGAGAGTTCATGTAAGTTAGATATGTCTTTGTTTGATTTCTAACATACATCACCAGCTTACTAGATCCTTGAAAGCACTGCATCCTTGAAGTAGTGCGTCTTGTTCACATAAGTACCATTCACACTGTCTGGCACAGTTTCTTACCCATAACAAGTGTTCAAAAGAATACATAGAAAGAGAATAATATTCAATCACAATTGATCGATCATGTCAAGTCACATATGTTTCCACATCTTACCAAGTTACTGTTCAGGCCGATCCACACAGGTTCATTAAATGCTTGCATTTGCATCCACGCAAATGCGTTACTATAAGGATCTAGAATGCTAGCAATAAGGGAAGTGTGAAGCTTGCAGTAATTCTCTGCATCATGCCATGGTAACTTTAATTTCGTGAGTGAATAGCTGCTTTTACCATATTTACTAAAACCATCTGTTGGAATTGTTGCTGGAGAATTAGGCAAGGAAGAATCTGGAATAAAAAGATTATTTTCATTAGCAGTATCAATAAATATTTCTTGAGTGCCATTAGTATGTGACTACTGTATTTCATACATCATAAAAATAATCAGACTCCAAACCATCAGCTATTAAGAATATTTTCATGAGTCGTTTCACACCTGAATGCAAAGCCCTAGTTTTTAATTAGTATGCCTGATTGAATTAAATAATTTCCAAACTGTATTTAGAATATTAAGGTAATTACATGATCGAGTTTCTAAACTAAAAACACAAAAAGGCTTGCAAATTTAATGAGCACTCGTCTCTGGATAAAAAAGATATGACACAGTTTAATCCCATAAATTAAAGAACATCTATCATCCTGTCATTACTAATCTTTATTTTTCCATCTTGGTTGAATTTCAAGGTCAAGAACACTCTTCCTCTCCCTCCCCCCATGTGTTCCACTTTGGCCATTAATTTACATCTTATTTGTATCTATTTGACTCTATCTGTAAGTCCCTGGTTCATTTAACCTTGATCTCAGGATCAAGCTGTACTCTTCTATTTGATTTCCTCTGCCATTAGCCCAGGCTGCCCACATTTTACCCAAACTCCCTCGGGTTGGAGCCCTTGTAAGCCAAAGTCATTTTCCTCTCTAATCCTGTCTCTTCAGTATCCCAGCATGAGTTTCTAATCACTGTTCTCAGTCCACCCATATACTCTTGAGACACTTACAGTCAAGACCCCAAAAAAGAGCTTAGTGTGTCTTAGCCGCTGCTCTAGGGCAGAGTCAGCAAAATCCAGCCACAGGGTGAAATCTGGCCTATGGTCTATTATTGCAGCCCATGAACTAAAAAAGGCTTTTAAATGGGTGGGGGTGGGGGGGGAATCAAAGATAAATAATATTTTATGGCATGCATGAAATTCATGGCATGTATGAAAAACATTATATGAAATTTAAATTTGTGTCCTGAAATAAAGTTTTATTGTAGCACAGTCACGCTTATTCTTTTATGTATCGCATGACGGTCTACGATCACAGCAAAGCTGAGTAGTTGCAACTGAGATTGTATGTCCCGCAAAACCCAAAATGCAGAGGGTACCAAAAATATGTATACACATTTTAAGAAAGGAAACAACTGTATTAAAATTGTAATACTCAATAGTAATATACCGATTACAAAAGATGAATACAAGTCACGTTTGACTTCTGCAATTACAAGAGGTGCTCAAAGTGGTCACCATCAGCACCCAGACACTTCTGATTACATGAACTACTGCTTGAGCAACACTGACCAAAGTGTCCACTTGTGTCACTGCACATGCTATTTCAGTTTCTTCCCGAAGTACCGCCAGTGTAGCCGGTTTTCTGTGGCATACCACGTCCTTTAAGGTCCCCCATAGATAGAAGTCAAGGGGTGTTAAGTTGGGAGAATGTGGGGAAACTCAAACAACATTCTCAAATTTCCATTGCCACTTCAAAATGTCCTTGCACTCCTCAAACGACAATCATACTTTTGCCATTTTCTCTGACTGTCCTGCCTGTCTCATGGTGACACTAGCATTCATTTGATTAACGCCATCTTTTGAGCAAACAATTGCTACCATAATTCAATTCAACTTTGAAAATACACAGATAATATCTCTTAAAATATGTATACAATTTTGGGGGGCACCCCTGCATTTACAGTCTGTCCCTTTACAGAAAAAACTTGCCAACCCTTGATCTAGGGTTCTAGATAGTCTTGCCTTCTGACTTTGTCTTGGCCACTTCTCTGCTGATTCCACTATATACTAACCCATTCTACCATCTGCCTTGTTCTGTCACCACACAAACGCCAAACTTGCTTTTGATTATACGGGTAAGGCAACAACTTGAACTCAGCAAGTGAGGGCGGCCTCCCCTTTTTTCTGCTATTGCTGCCACTTTGTGTTGGCAGAATGTCATTACACCAAGAGACAGGCTGGGATCCTAAAACGGCACAGCCTGGAGGAACTGAACGGTCTCATTATTCCCCAGCGTGGGGGAGTCTGGGTTTGTGTTAACAAACATCACTGAAAAATTGCTGGGCCACTAAAAGTGGCAAATGAGGTAAAGTTACAAAAAAAAAAACAAAAAAAAAAAACCCAAAAGTTTCATGGAAGGCTGCATACAAGCAGGCAACTGAGCTCATCTATCCAATTAGCTTGTTAATTAAAAGAGTCATAGAAAAAATTGTAAGTAAAAACTCAAACACTGAGAGGTTCTTTTCAAGGGGTTAGATTATGGGTAATATTTTCTCTTCTTTTTGTTTTTCTGTATTAGCTAAAATTTCAACATAGAACATATGTATTTTTAAAGTGTTTTTATTCACATTTATTTATATATATTTTCATTCATATATATTTGTACTCACATAATATAAATAATATAATATAGTATGTAGATGTGGAGAGAGATTTTGAAAATTGCAGAAAAATACAATCAACGAACTAAAAATTACCCTAATCCCACTATCCAAATATAACCACTATTGCTATTTGGATGCATTTCCATTCTTTATTTTTTGTTGTTCTTATTTTTTAAAGTGAGTTCATAGTGCATTTTCACGTAACTGATAGTCTATAAAATTTTACAGTCTGCCATTTTCTCTTTCACTCAGCACACCTTTCTTTCCATGAGCCTAAAGTCACTAAAAATCTTGAAAATACTCTTACTGTTGACAAGTAGTCTATCACTTACATTTACGATAAACACAAAAAAGGTTTTCAATAAGCTCGTGCATCGTCATTCACTTCGCCGGAAGGAGAGGGGTACAGGTGGTTAGTAAATCGGGCCTAAGACCCCGGGGCTGTGGGGCACAGTGCAGAGAGAAAAGGGACAGGCCCCGCTTCGTCACCTACAGGTATCTGAAGTGATTTCCAGTCCCCATGGCATTAGTTGTGACATTGGCATTAGTTCCCCGAATACCCAGAAGGTATAGAGAAATCCGTCAGATCTGAGAGGACAAGGACCTTTTAATGCAGCAGTTCTCAACCTGTGGGTTGCGCCCCATTGGGGGTTGAATGACCCTTTCACAGGGGTCGCCTAAGACCATCAAGAAACACATATCAGATATTTACATTACGATTCATAACAGCAGCAAAATTACAGTTATGAAGCAACGAAAATAATTGTATGGGGGTCACCACACCATGAGGAACTGTATGAAAGGGTCGCGGCCTTAGGAAGGTTGAGAACCACCGCACTAACGCGAATGCATCCTCTAAGAGCTGTACTTGGGGTGACAGTACCCGCCCCTCCTCAACCCTCACCTCTCATCCACTTTCTTAATTTCTGATCTTCTCACACTAGGAACTAAAATGTGTACAGGCATCATCTTGACTCTCAGTAAATGTCCACCCACACAGTGTTAGTTTCATGTCACTACAGTCAGGCTTCCTGAGGTGACAAAAGTCACGCCAATGAGTTAACTACGCTTTTCAGACACGGAATAGAGAACAAAGGAGGCACACGTGATGGTTTAGGCCAAAGGTTCTCAGGTCACGCAGGCCGAACTGAGGGGTTCTTACTCTGGCATTGTCTTCAAAGGTACATGTAGGCAAACACCCCATATTTATAACAACGTCAGAAAGAGTTTCAAGTTCAAGTTGAATCTGCACAAAACTTTCTGGTAATAGATGAAAGGGCACACACATGAATGAATTAGAGGAAATACCACCCGTTTCCTGTGGCCCAGGCCCACACAGATGAAAGGAACAATGGGACCTGTCCATGTGCGGGGCAGGGGGGCACTGTATTTACATGAGGCTTTTCTTTTTAAATTAAGCACTTGCAGGTTCACAGCAAAATTGAGGAGGTCATTTTCTTTAAAAAATAGTTTACAAGCCCAGCCTGTGAGGTTAGGTAGAACTCACCAGGGTGTGTCTGGCATATGTAGCCTCGCTTGCTGTCACAGGTGTCATCCATCCACTTCCCGGCCTCCTTTGACTTCCCTCCAATGATGACAACACAGTCGGCCTGCATATTTGGGGTGGGATGGGGGTGGGGGGAAATGCGTGAGTCAATGGTTAGTTCAATCAATTCATTCATAAGCTCAAAACCTCTCTCATCCCTAACCTCCACGTTTCAAGATGGCCCTCCTTCATGCACAGTTGTGCCCAGTTCCTCCCTACTCTCCGTGCACTGCACCACCTCCATGCAGATCCTTCACCCCGAACTCTCACCATTTAACTGAAAACCAAACAGAGGTGGATGCCTTCTGGGGACAAGGCTGAGAAACTGCCATCAGAACATTCACGAATTTCCTGATGTGTCGCCAGCACCGTCTTCACTACAGCCAGTTGTCTTCCCAACCCCCTGCCTCCAGCCTCATCATCCCTTGAGGAACCCCCAATCTTGCCCTGCAGAGATTCCCTCATGCCCTCCCCACTTCCTAGCTATTTTTATCTTCCACCGTCCTGTCCCAGAGTCTCCACTCTAGTCCCCAAAAGCTTGGATGCAGCAACCGTGTCTCCACCACACAAGGAATATGAAAAGTTCTCTCCCACTCCCTTTATCAAACTATTTCACCTTTCCATTTTCCAAGTCCTGAAACTATAACAGAGTATGGATTTTGAGTCCATTTTTGTGAAATACAAACTTTATATTTGTACACATACTTTTTAAAAAAGGCTAAGGATAAAGTTAAAAAAATTAACAGGTGTCGTTTTCTTCTCTGAAGGGTGAGATTACAGAATTTTTTTTCTGTTGCTGCTTTTCTTCATGCTCTGAAAACGAGACACTTGTGCAATAAAGATTATTTTTTCTTTACATAAAGTTCACCTCTCATCCCTTATATCTCACTCTGTTCTCCTCTGATGGCTTCAGTATGCTCTCAGCCCTTGTTTATGGAATGAGGATTCACAGAATTCCTCCACAGAAAGTCACGGATGCACCACCAAAATGTATCCACTCTGCACATAGCTACCAAACGAATTCTCATAAAGATGCCGTTTTGATGAGATCGTTTTCCTGCTCAAACCTTTATTCATTGTCTTGCTGATGAAGTCCAAACTCTTTCATAGGACATCTAGGTTTCTCTAGATTCTGCTTTCCACCTTTCCGAGATTACCCCTACTTCTCTTCTGCATAAAAGCCCTGCTACATCAAACCCATTTCTCCCTGACCAAACCTTGTACCTTTTCCTTGATGACTTTATTCACGGTGCCCACCTAACACGGCCTTCCCCATCCTCTTGCCAAATTCTCCTGACCATTATGTTTTAAATTTTTGAGAAAAAGACCCCCAGCTGATACATATTCCTTCTCTCTACCCAATGAAGATCTCCACAGATACGTGTGGACTGATGAGATGACTCCATCCCAAACTTAGTTTCTTTCCTCCTAACTGCTATAGTGCCGTGTTGCTGATGCTAATTATGCCCTTGCATTTCTTTACTGTCTTCTTTCTTATATGAAAGGCTCGTGGTCTAGCTTAAGTGTGAGCTGCTTTAAGGTAAGAACAAAATCTTATCCGTCTTCAGGTTTTCACAACGCTTCATACAGTGTTTAACATTGATTAGTGGACTTTATTCAAAAGAAGCTAAAGAAGCAATCATCTGTCTCTTGGGTTAAAGTACGAACACACTCAGCACAGTTATTTGACACATAGTAAACATTCTATAAATGTTAGTTCAGTAATGATAATGAGGATGAGGACATCTTTAGAAGCAGTAGTAGCTTCCAGACCTATACCCCAAATACTCCATTAGCTTCCAGAGTTTGGGGGCAGCTGAAACAATCATGGGAATGTCAAGTACAGCGTAGGGAATACAGTCTAACATTGGAACAACCATGGTTAGTGTCATGGCGGGGTACTAGACTAATTGGGGGTTATATAAATGGCTAACCACTATGCTGTACACCTGAAACTAATACACAATCATAGTGAATGCCAAACATAATTGAGAAAATATTAATTAATTAATTAAAAAGAAGCTGACATTTCCTATCCCTCACTGCCCCCACCACCTGCCCCCACGCTGAAGAATTCTTAACTGAATGTGTACTCCTTCCTCCAAGGCTGGCTCAGTCTGAAACAGTGAAAATCTGCAAGAAGGAATCAGATTAAGGAGTACTCTGGTGGATTTTTCACAGAAGATTAATCACTAGTATGATGACGTGAAGCAAACGGATAGCTATGGAGAGGCGACCTGAAGGTACTACTTACATCTTCATATGAAAGGCTGCTCCTCCTTCCGCCAGGGTAACCCTTCCCCCAGTTGGTATAGTGAACGCCTCGCCCATCTGTCCAAAGGAACGTGTGCTCTGAATTGACATCGTTCAGCCCAGTCCAGGCATTAAAAGTGGAGTCCTTCATATGATAGGTAAGAAATGCTGGAAGAAAGTTTCACAAAGTAATTGTTAAGTTTGGGGGAACATACTAAAAATATGGAAAATATCCAAAATACGTTCATTGTAACATACCAAGCATGCAATGAATATCTTTGTTATTTAAAAGCACTTAGCCTGAAAACAAGTACATTCTGACTTTTGCATTGTATTATCGCTTCTGCTTTGGACTTTGCAAAGTTTTACACAATAAAAGTCTAGGTTTTATCTGGGCTACTGCAGATAGCTATACAGGCTGTGCCCTGCCCAAGGGCTCTGAGGCATGGGGAGAATGGAGGCTGAAGTCCATTTCATGTCCCACTCTCCATTTTTTACACCCCGATCTGGGCCCTGACTGCCTATCATCCTGCAGTAAGAGGTAACTTTTTCTAACTCACGCACCATCATCTTATGAGTTAGTACGTTAATCTGAATCTTTATATAAAGATGATCTGATTAGAATAAGTAGGGGGCAAATACAGCTCTTCATCCAGACAGGTTCTGAACATGAACAGTAGTTGTCAAAACAAGAAGCATTAGGCTGTCAAATGATCATGACCTTGGATTGCCACAGAAAAAGAGCTGCCCAACTGAGACTGCCCCTGGGCAGCCAATTCCTAGGGGTCAGTGTGCTGGGACCCAGAGGGCACCCTGATACTAAGCGGTCACCTCGCTGGGAAAGAAGATGGAGAAAAATCTAGAGAATGTAGAAAAAATATGGTCTCTTCCTTATCAATTCTGTGGCAGAGAGGATGATGGGAAATATCCAAAGCAGTGAAAGGCCTGAATATACATGTGCCACATGTCCCTTCCATTAACCACCCCCACGGCTCCCACAGCAGCTGTGGGCACCTCGGTGGCTGAGCACCAACTCCATAGAACAATAATTTCTAAGCATACACACTTCAACACAGCTTCTGAATGCAAATAGGAAACCAAATGACTAAGTACTTGGGTTACTAACAGAAAATGCAAAACAGAGAGACACTCACAGAGACACAATTATCTGTTTATTCACAAACACTTTCATGGAAGGACCACCACGCCATGATTTCTCTTTCACAGAGTGGTAGATGCCCTGATCCTCCTGTTCAGAGACTTGCTTATTTTTCAATTAGCTCAAGGTTTAAAAAAATTTGGGCGTGGGGGGGGGGCTTCCAATATTTTTCAGAGAGAGAGAACATGTGTAGACATATATTTTGGTCTTATTTTATTTCCTAAAGAAGATCATAACTTTTACCTTATCCCCAACTTGAAATTAAATGTGGAAAGGCTCTACCTGCCAGTATTTCAACACTGACATTTTCTCTGCCAACAACCACAATAAGAATTCAACAACGTGTGCCTGTTTTGCCAGGAATAATGTTATTTTATGTGAAAATTGTTTCCTTCTGCACATCTCCATTATCGAGGTTCTAATTTTTTATGCCAGGAAGCAACATTTTGTGGTTTAGAGAGGAACTCAATTATTCTCGTTCTCTGCTGAGTAGCTAAGCCCAAAATGGGGTAGACCACTTACAGAAAAGCGAATATTAGGTTCTTAAAATTTTTTTATTGTATGTTATGGTTTGACCCTCTTCTTTCAGCGCCTGGCTAATCGCTGTATTTGCTGAAGGTTCTCAGTGGAAGCTTGGTTGATTTATTGTACAAAGTGTTCCAAGCAAGCACATGGTAGCATTGACGGAGTAAAATAAACATTTGGGAGAGCACCATACATGGTCCTAGTATCTTTTTGTTTCCCTTGTATTTTTGAGACATACCATTTTTTCCAGTAAAGGATTTTAGACATCAAAGAATCTTGGAACCAAAAAGGAACTTAGAAATCATCCAGCCCACATCACTCCCTTACAATATTTGCATCAATTCACATGCAACAGTAGTCAATGGATGAGACTCAGTAGCATCCACTTGAGTACATTCCCGTGTGAGCATTTTCACAGCTCTTTAGAAAACTCCTGAAGCAGCCCGTCCGACCAATGCTAATTGCTAGAATGACCCCCTAAGTTTCAGCCTAAAGCGATTTCCCCGTAACTGCCACTCGCTGGTTCCAGGTCTGCCTTCTGGAGCCACAGGTGTTGACCTTCTCACTCTACATCCTCTCTTTTCCCGGCTATGAAACCCGAGGGCCTTTCAAACACGTCTCCCATGCTGCTTGCCGTGGTTTACAAACCTTTCATCCGTTTAATCACATTTGTCTGAATCGCTTAAAGCTGGTCAACACCCTCCTTAAAGTGACAAGTCACAAATTTAACCTAATATCGATTTCAGAGCAAGTGGCCCCGAAAAGATAATGCAAAAGTGGTCAAAAATCTTTCTTTTGACAGCAACAGAATGAATGTTACCATCTGCTGAGGGGATGTGGTGCATCTTCTCCTTCGGGGCTCTTTATGTTTCATCAAAATGGTTTTGTCAATTTGTTCAAAGTTTAGATTTAAAAGTCAGTTTTACTGAAGAGCAGTCAATGGGAAATCAGCCATTTTTCAGTTTATTGTTGGAACTACTCTATTTCTTTGCTTCTTTGGGGGGGGGGCAAACTGGCTTGGTGGAAACTGCATGGGGTGGTAAGTGGGGAGACCCAGCCTGATTCCCACCTGACCGCGTACCCCACAAGTTCCTAGACTCAGGGATCTCTGAACATCATTTTCACATTCATGAAATGGGGCAGCAACGCCTGCTTCACAGAGCTCTTCCGGCCATGGAAAGGCACTTTATAATGTAAAATGCCCAGCACGGTGCCTACGACTGAATAAAACAGTTCTCAATATGTGCTTGATTTGTTTCCCTTTTTACTTTTTATTCTGGAAAACAAACGGACAAAACAAAATCACTACCTATCAGCTCTGTTCTACCATTTTACGAGGAAGATGGCGTGCGTCCGTGCAGCGCTGGTGGCGTACCTTGCTCTCTCTCGTTGCGTATGGATACCAGGTTCCCCCCGAATTTTATGCAAGCTGTTCGAGCATCTTGCCAATTTTTTCTTTCTTCTTCAACAAATCCAAAGATCTTGAAACACTGGGGTGGAAGGGGGAAAAGCCATAGGAATGAACGAAAGATAACAGTGAAATGACTACTGAAGGGCATCAAAATTATTTATGAAGATTTTAGCTAAATAGAAATGTCCTCACAGCCAAAGAGAGATCTAAATAATTAAGTCGGTTTTATTACCCCCAAACCATCTTTGAAAAGTTCTTTTTTTTCTCTCTTGAGACAAAGGGTATTATCTGGATACCATCTTTATATCTACTCTCAATTTCCACAGAGATCTGACTTGGGAACCTTCACCTACTCTTGCCTATGATTTTCTGAAGCAATGAGCTAAGCAGGAGTCACCTCTAAGCTGAGAGACTCACAGTGTCACAATCCATACGGATCAACGTCAGGACAGCAATTTTCTTCTTACCTTGTGATTGTAAAAATGCCACCCTTCCTTACACCCTCCTGGGACGGGGGCTGTGGTAGGAAGAGCTGTGGCATTGATGCTGCTATTGTGGCGCTCGCAAATGAAGGTATTTGGGTAACCACAATTAATGTCATTCCAAAACCCTAGCGAAGAACAAAATAAATTAGATCAGCATGTTCACGTTTTAGGAACCTATGTAATTCTTGTTAACCAACGTTACCCCAGTAAGTCTAACACTAAAAAGAATTGAACACATTTCGCTATGAAACAAAAATGCATTTATGCTCTCAAAGTTGGTTTAGACTACCACAAACTTTAATTTACACAAGTGACTCAAAACATCTATGCGATTCCCTTTCACTCTTTCACTTCAACTAGTAATAGTTCAACTTCACAGAGAATTCCCCAGGAGTTATGCATATTCTTGATGTTGCAGATATATTATCTAAATGGCCAGTAATAGCTAATGACAATAATTGAATAATAACTAAACCAGGGTGGACCAAGACATCGATCATGGTCCACCAGTGGGCCACCAAGCAATGTTGGGGTGACTGCCTAAAGAATAAAATAGCCAGCAGACTGCTACACTTGGAGAAGTAGCCCTTGCCCTGAAAAAGTCTACCCAGGCCAGACCTAAACTTTGTATCTATCAAGCATTTGCTTAGTGTTTTAGATGTATTATCTTGTTTAATTTTCTCAACAGATAGGTTCTGTTATTATTCTCATTTTGTAGATAAAGATATAAAGAGAGAGATCAAGGAGATAAACATTCCAGATATTTTCCTCCAATCAGCATATGAAAAAATATTTCATAAAAGGAGAAGACTGTGTCATTTACTAAAGTAAATGTTAACCATCCATTCTCCTTTAAAAGTTGGTTATGCTACTAAAATTATTTTCTCCTTTATTCTCTCTCCTTTTCTTGCCTGATTTATGGACATAATTTGCTACTTTTAGCCTAAGGAGGCAGCAAATGACACATTACATGAAATAAAAGAATATGTGTATATTGTTTACCTGAATTTGAATACATGACTACACAGTTTTCATCGTCATTTGCAAAATTGGGTTCACCGGGGGCCCAAGCCACATAATCTACCTTGCTTCCGTCCATCCAACTGGAATAGAAAATCCAGGCATTTAGCACCACTCCAGTCATTAGAATAACTGGCTACAGCCAAGTGGTAGGAACAGGCAAGTCAGTTAAGATGAAGGGAGCATGGGATCCTAAGCTAAGGGAAGAGAGGATTCTAGAGAGAAGGTTCTAGAGTGAGGCGTTGGAGAGGAGGGGTTCTAGAGAGGAGTTCTAGAGAGACTAGCAGGAAAAAGCCAAGGTGGTTGGTGCTTCTCATGCATTTTGCACCTGTAGCAACCTGATGCCTTGGCTAGTCTGTCTTCTCTTCCCTCTCTGCAGGAAGCTGCCTGTAGTCCTCATGTGAAAGAAGAAACGGAGATCGCAGTTACTCTGAAAGTGCATCAGAGCCAAGGAACTCCACAGTACTTCTCAGGCGTGATCGTGATCCCCACAAAACACAACCACCCACAGAGAGGCTGAGAATAGGGAGTGTCTCGTGAGGCCCACGCGCTACATTTCATGTTTCCTCTCGTTTTTCCTAAGTTACATGAATCCCTGCTGACTCTCATAAATTACAGAAATGAAGGCAGTTAGCTAGAACAGAACCCAGAGATCATTGCAGAGATTTCTCATTTGAGAGATGGTGGAAACAGGTGCTTATTCAAAGGAACACCAAATATTTCTGCAAAAACAAGGAGTGTGAGTTGAGGTCTCTGTTGCTCAAAAATGGCAGTAATGGTCACAAGGAACACGTGTGCCTGAGACAGCTGTGCCTGCTCTTCAAACTTAGGAGAACATGCGTGTTAACAAACAAGGGAAGAAACGCTCAAAACTGTACTAATATCCTCCCTCCCAGAGCTTTTCCTGGCCCCTGTACCTGCTGGAGAACAGAACAGTCATTCCTTCAAAGGGAAAGCATTCCAAGCAGTTAAAAGAGTTATTCAAAGCTGTGCTGTTAAAGCAGTGAATGGAGCAACCTAAAAGGGTTCTGTGCACTAAGGCGCCCAAGAAGGAATCGTAACCTTTAAAAAGAATTCAGTGTTCTTACCTACTAACACATCTTCCTACTCCATGATTTTACTAATAGGTGGTGACATCCCCAAAACAAAGACAGAGGAAAATGTGCAAGATTAAATCAGATTTTTGAGTTATCTGAGAATTAGAATGCCGAGAATATTTAACAGAATTATTTTAAATTCTCTTTGGTATGTTTAAAGATGCTGTTTGGATTGTGAAACTCGGAGTTTTGAAAATGCATTCAGCGAAAGAAAAGCCTCATAAAACCATAGGTGTTTATCAGACCACTATCAGGGTGAAAGTTGTTTTATTGTGATTTACTTACATAAACTTTTTATCCAAGCTGATCAACAGGCCAATAAAATAGGCTGGCTGTGCATCATTCTTGTTTACCTAAAACATGAAAGTTTACATGTAGTTCAAGCTATGCTCACATAATACGCAAAAACAAAAAAGACCTACATTTTAATGAGGTAGCCTATTTGGAACTTTTTCTAAGAAATTCATGCAGAAGTTTGGTTGTATATTCAAAGTTCTGTTCTTCATAGAAATAGAAAAAAAAAATCTGCACACTATACAACAAGTTGCATTTAGAGTCATTAGGTAGTCAAAGATATTCTTTAAAACAAAGTAGCCATTTGGAATTATGCATCTGAAGAAAGGCTTCTTTACCCACATATATATTTGTGCAATATTAGGAAATATTCTGAGAATTTCAAGCCACGGTATATGGGCAAAGACTATAATACTTCTAAAATCATATGGATTTTTTATTCTTTCACTACCATTGAAACTTTCTTTTCTACTCTCCCTTCTACCTCCTATCTGACAAACAATGAGGATTTTTAAAGAGAAAGATTGAGCCACTCACTCTTGGGAAAAAAAATTAATTATACTTTTACAGGTAGCTGACAATTTTGCTACAACCAGGAAAGATTTTTATATGAATCATCAAGCTGTACTATCTATTAACCAACAATTTGGTCTAAGACAGATTTTTAAATTAATATTCAACCTGCCAGGTATACAAAACATTTATCTAAACAACTAGTTAGGAATTATAATCTTTGAAAATCAAATTAGTGAACTCAAAGCCATGAAGTATGGATCCTCACAAAGCACAGGCTAAAAATCATCTCTGGGCTTTGTGATCATTCACTGCGTATTCGTGCCACCAGGCTATTCACTTCTATTATGGCCACCCCCCACCCCCCAACCCCTGGCACTCACTTCTTTACCCCTGACCTTAGCAGGTTCAAATTCAGCACATAATTTGAAACTGCACCTCGGGGTACCAACTGTAGCAATTATCTTTACTTATCACATGTCACTATTCCATTCTTAAAATTAATCATTTTCTTACATATTTCCACAGAAACTTCTTTTCACTTTCACTTTGAACAGAAACGAGATCACCAAAATTCCTCTTGCAGAATGCGCGTGCATTGTCCATGGTTTCCTTCTCCTTGCTAAAGTAGTACTGGTAGTCTTTGAAAACAACCCACCCGTCTTCAGTGACTGGTGGATCTGAAAAAGTCATAGACAATGGTGACGAATTTTACTTAGGTGAACTTGAGAACTGGGTATGGACGGCACACAGAAGTGAAAGGGGCAGAGGAGCTCTATTAGCACCATCTGCAACTTTGAGAGCCCAGCCAGGCAGAGGTTTATGCCAGATACAGACCGAATTCCCTAAGGCCAAATACCTACTTTCCACCAATTCTGTGAAAACTAGCTACTTCCTCTTCCCAACTGAGTTCCACGTGTCATTATTGGGAAAAAGAACTCCCGGCGTTACTTTCATCAACAGGACCACGTGGCCGAGAGGATGTACATCCATGCACCCACAGAGTCCTAGAAGCTTGAAAAAGCAGTTTCTGTCTCAATATAACAAAGAACTTGTGACAGATGTCCAGAACTTGGGTGTCTTCGTGCATAATTGGAGAACCAGGGAATTCACGTATCAGGAGGCCGTCGTAGCTTCTGCCATACCCTAGCATTCCACGGGTCTATGGTGCAGTGGGTGGAATAAGAGAGCCCAAAGGCATCCAGATCCTAATCTCTGGAAGCTGTGAACGTCACCTTACATAGAAAAAGGCACTTGGTAGATGTGATTCAGTTAGGAATCTTGAGATGGAAAGCTTCTCTCAGATTACCACACATACCCTGATAGAGGGAGGCAGAGGGATAGCTGACAACAGAAGAAGAAAACCAGCCGGACAAATGAAGCAAGATGCCACACTGCTGGTTCTGAAAATAACTGAAGGGGCCATGAAACAATAAATGCAAGGAATCCAGCTCTAGAAGCTGGCAAAGGCAACAAAACAGACACTGCCGACACCTTGATTTCAGCCCAGTGAGGCTGGGTTCATATTTTCGACCTGGGGAACTGTAAGAGAATAAACGGGAGTCGCTTTAAGCCACCAAATTTGTGGCGACTTGTTACGGCAGCTCTTAAGAAACTAATACGCAGCTAAAGAAGACCATGCATCTTGGATTGGATTCATGAGCCCTCGAGAAAGCGTTCTAACAATTTACTTAAGTTCGTGCATATGAGCATCCGTCTGGAGAGAAAGACCCACACTTTCATGGGACTCTCAAAGACATAAAGAACTTCTGTTCTCCAACTTCTTAGGGTCAATATTGTTTTCGTTGTGAGAGGAAAGATGGGGAGAAAAGGCTACCCACACGGAGGTTAGAAAAATACAAAAATAGGGGTTCCCTGGTGGTGTAGTGGCTAGGCTTTGGCGCTTTCAATGCCGTGGCCTGGGTTCAATTCCCAGCCAGGGAACTACCCCACCACCACCACCACACACACACACACACACACACACACACACACACACACAAATATATAAAAACACTTACTGTCTTCAGGAGCTGGTGTTGGCTCAGGATTTGGTGTTTTTCCTGGAAGACAAAAGGAAATTTATATAAAGTGCTGTACTTCTGCTAGGACATATCCTTCTAGTTTCACTGTTTTCATGGGTAGATATAGCTAAAAACGTAATTGTTCCTTTGTTTCCCCCTCCTTCTCTTCTACTCCCAATTCTGCTATCGTGCTATGGAGGACAATGACCAAAAAGAGAATTAGGAGTTAAGAGATAAACAAAGTAGGTACAATTGTAGCTACCAGAAATTGAAAGAGAGTTTTCAGGGATTGCAAGAGGTGTCACATAAAGGGGGGAAAAAAGAAAACAAGGTTTGGAAGCTTACCCTTAATTTTGTGAACTGCAAAAATGAGTTAGAAAAGGTGCAAATAGGTGGGGTAAAATATGTGAGTTATTGGTATTTAGAAGGCACTCAATAACATCTTATAATTGTGAAATTACTTAAAATATCATTTGAAACCATTAAATACCAACTTTTATTTATAAAATAGATTTTCTTTAAAAATATTATTTTTATTAAATCTATGCTTCACTTAAAAGTGAAATGAAATATTTTTCTTTCCAAGTAGTTACTGATCTATCTGGACTTGGTTGGACTCTGATACACGGACCCTGGTTACCTAGCTTTTGGTTTAATGGATTCAATATCCATAAGAACAGAGCTACTAATAACACATAAGGAAATTAATCGAAATTAATCATTGATAACCAGAACTTGAAAAAAAAACTGGCCACTGTTTATTCCTCCATTCCGAAAACTCTGAAAGCACTAATCTAAGCAGAAGGACTAAGGAAAATAAGCAGTCAGCAGTACAGTGTCTCTAGCCATCAAGCTGGGACAGTGGCCAGAGGTTCCTGACAGCAGAGGGCAATGTGGGTCCATTTATCTGTTTACAAAGGAGGAAGTTGATCTACATCTTGGTTCAAGGGTGGGTCTGTTGGTTTATTTTAACATTAACCACCTGGATCCTGTGACCTCAATGTCTGACTTGGAGATGCAAAACTCTATGAGTCAAGTTCATGACTGACAGCACGCACTGATACATTTTAACCATCAGTAACGTGGTAGGTCCAAATACCATCGGGGACCTTAAAATGACGATCGTTCTTTGTGTTGAACATTTCCTTGACAAATCGATGCTTAAGGTATTTGGACTTGATGACGCTTTCACCTAATGGACGCAGGTCAGAAGGTAAAAATTCCGCCCCCCGCCAAAAATTGTTGTATTTATTCCTCTGCACATCGAGGAGAACACCCGCTGGCACCACTGCAGAACCGGGGCAGAATTCACAGCTCATGGGAACTATTAAGGAGGACGTGATTCTGGTCCCACATTCTTGGCTGGCCTTTTGATCTCCTGTTCCTCTGGGACATTTATCTGTGCTCAGCAACTTCATTCTTATCCTGTGAAATGATGGTCCCTGCCAGTTCCCTTATTTTGTTATTTTGTTTGTTTTGTTCCACTAAGAAAGGGAAGATATTGGGATGTCAGCAGGTTAGTTCTTCAAGCTGAGATACAAGAGAGAGCAGGTGATCATACCTTTTTGTATCTGGCAAATCCAGTTCTTAAGATGTTCACAGTTAATATCATTCCAGGACATACCAGGTTCCCCTTTCAACTCTCCACAGTATTCAGTATTTCCATAATTATTAGGTTCTCCATAAGCCCAGTTTTCGTATGAAATCTATGTTGGAAACATTACATTGCAACCACTTAATCATTTCTATCAGGCCAATGCCAATCATCTCTCCAAACAGGAAAGAGATATTTATATTTTGTAATTCACTTATATTTTTTCACCATAGCTTTGCTGTGACAGCAAGATTTATATACATGAGTGGGTAAGAAATAGCTTTCATTACATGGAAATATTGGAAGTCGAATAGAGTATGCTATTGATTTTTATAAACTTTTCTTCACCCTCTTTTAATAGAATGGCTCCAGGGCCACAAAAGTGGAATGTTTGTGTGGGAATAACTTGGCAAAGAGCTCCACTTCTCAGTATTAGAAGTTCCTGTATTTATAACCTGTTCTTAAGGTACAATATTTCAGTGTGATGGTAGAAATTTCTCTTCCTCAGATGAGTAGCATAAAGAAATGCATTAGCTCTTTTTACAAAAGAAATAGACCTATATCAAGCTGCTAACAAAAACTACCAAATTTTACTAAAATGAACAGTAGAAATAAATGAGGGGCTGGGTTCAGATCCCCTGCGGAATTTTCAATGTGGAATCATAGCACATAGGGTTTTAGATTAAGTATTATGATCTATTTTCCAGAGATGTAATATATAAAATTTAAAGGTCAATACAACTATCAACTATACCACCTTACCCAAGTTCCTTAAATGCTGTTGGTGGGTTGTAAGAGGAGGTAGAAGTGAAATCATACAAAATCACTTCCTGTGACAACTAGTGCACTAAACATTGCCAGCAAGGACCCCAGCCTCTCACTTCTCCATTTCCAAGAATGGAGAAGTCTGACAAAGCCAAATCGTTATTCATGAAATACCAAAGTTGTTTCCAGACCTCCTGATCTTGAAGAGGCTACAAAACACTCAATTTTTAAGAAGTTTAACCATTTGCATATCAATTTTGATGACAGAATGAAGATTGTCTTTTATATACACTAGTGGAATGAGTTTCCTAATATTTTTTCATCTAGTCAACATGGTAACATTCTTGGGTGAACAGAACTATACTAGGGCAGGGACAGAATAATGATCTCCTAATAGAATTTATTTTCCATAGAAAAATATCTCTAGCTATCACAATAGCCTGTCTTACCAAAAAGGTGGATTAAGCCCAAGGATAATACTAAAATATATTCTGTATAATGAAGTAAGAAAATGATAGAGTAAATCAAATTACTCACAGGAGAGCCATCACTCCAAGTAAAGCCCTCAGAAGGACTTCCATAGGTCAACCCCAACCAAAATAATTCATGGTAGCTTCCACCAACCCTGCAATATACAAGGTATAAAGAAAGCTTATGCTATTGCATGAAACAAATTTGGTTACCTACGAGGACTCATCAAATTTGAAAGTCACCTCCAAAACATAAATTTAGTTAGTTCACAGGTAAAGTCAATGATTAAATGTAAGCATCATGCAATAGATGTACATGTTGGTACAACTCATCAATATTCCCCAAAGAGACCACCATTGGAGAACAAATCACGGCAAGGCACTGAAAAGTAGTCATTCACTTATTCATTTAACAACTTGTATTGAGTGTCTTGTACTCTTACAGAGCAATCTGTCATAGGATTTATACCTATAAAAGTAAAGCATGTGGACATCAAACTAGATTTAAAATGGCTCATGGGCTTGGAATATGCTATATGGACTCCAAGCACCATGAGCCAACAATTTCGGAAATGTAGAATTTTCTCAACATTATTAGAACCAAACAGATAAAAGAAAGGGGTATTATGTATCAAAAGATACTTACGTTATCAGTCGCCATATTGCTTGCTGTTCCTCTTTATTATGGATACTCGCTAGATCTCCGCCCAGAGCTCTGCAGAAATCTCGAGATTCAAACCACGTTTTCTTCTCATGTTTGCCTTTTGTAAATAGCTGAAGATGATATGGTTTCAGAAGTTATTTTACACTTCCTAGCTTATCAAATCAAGAGAAATAATTATTCACTTTCGATGAGATTTCCTTTATAAAAAGGTAAGACATTGCTGTGGCCTCGAACAATGTAATTTTCTTGGTTAAAAACTCAATTTATGAGTGAATATTTAGGTAAACAAAAATTAAGGGGATGATTCTGTTGAGAAACTTTAGAAAATAAAATTATTTGATAAGACAGAAGACATTAGGTTGAAATCTTGGAAGTCTTTGGCATGTGGATTGAGCATACAGCCCGTTACAGAAAACATGATTAATTTGGTTAAGTGTGAAAAGTGCCATTGAGATAGGACAAGAAAAATGAAAGAAACTGTTGATACAGAGAAAGTAAACATGAATAAAAATTTTTAAGGATAATAGCCTCCCCAAGATTATGCCACAGATTGTTACCCTGTTGAGCTTAAACAAGGAATAACCTAGCAGTCTTTCAACACTTTGTGGGTAATGTGCTTCAGAACTGCCTTATCTTTTTTCTTTATGGGTGCATATCTGGAGCCCATGCCAAAACAGACACTCATCTACCAGAGCATCTGAAAAGATGGGTTATAAGCTAAACTCAATTTAATGGGTTAGTCATTTAGGGAGTATGTCACATTACCCAGAGGATTGCAGTGAAATGGAATCCACAGTGACAATCTGGGAAACACCTATTGGTACGCCAACAGTATGGGAGTTCGTTGTCTCCCCCAGCTTTTAACATTTTCATTCAATGCTTCTGAGTCATAGCCCCATCATCCAAGGCTTGTGGAAAAGGGGGTTTGCTTCCAATGGACTATGGCCACCCAGCTGTCAACAAGCAACTCAAAGGCGTCCTTCACTTTGATCCTAACTCGAGCTACGTGGACAAAGGTGTCTTGAGTTAAATTTGCACATCAGTAACCTCAAGACTCCTGTGAGTACCTTGACTTGCTAGACTGTGATATAAGATTTTGTTTTCTCTAATAACCCATGGACACAATCAATAGTTTAATGTTTATTTGGGGACGAGTGGGTTAGGGAGGGGAGAAAAGGGAAGGGGTGGGAGAGGAGGGAGGGGGAGCTAAATACAAGGTGATGGAAAGAGAAATCGCATTAGGTGGTGAACTTATTATACAACAAGTTGACAATGCACTGTAGAATTGTATGCCTGAAACCTATGTAATCCTTGCTAACACATGTCACCCCAATAAGTCTAACAATAAAAATGAATTTTTAAAAAAGGAGAAAAGATGATAACAAAAGACATATTAAATTATAATGACTTTTGGTGGGCTGAAAGGAAATCCAATTAAGAAAAAGTACAACTCATACATCACAGAGATCTAGAAATATTTAGAATAAGGTATATGCTATTCACTTGTTATTTTATACTACACATATCATGGAATGATAAAGCTCATTATGAGCTTTCACAAAGCCTGTGCTCTTTTGAGGAAGACAGGGTTGAGGGTAATGCAGTTTTGGAGTGGCTAAGTTAAGCTAATTTCTGTGCTTACAGACAATAATCATCGGCATTTGGAAAACTCAGCAGTGCAAAAAAAAAAAAAAAAAAAAATCCATTCTCTATTTAAGCCAGATAGCAAAGAGTTTAATTGTAATGTGTGCTTGTATACATTTTTAACTGTTTTCATCAATAAATAATTTTTATGTACTTGGAAAAAAACAAATATCAGTGTTATATTTATTAAAAAAAGATTTTGTTTTCTTCAATCAATTGACTGTCAGCTGAATTTTATGACTATTTCCCACATCTTACTCTATACAAAGACGGCCTGTATATTTTTCCAAAGAAACCCTACCCCAATCTTTCTAGGGAAGTATATACGTGGGTTTGTTGAACATACATCTGGGAAAATGTCTACTTGAACCTTGGTTCGCTTCCCAGCTCTGCAGTTTTCTGCTGCTTCTCTCAAAATCCTAGACAAATCTCCAAAACCTACCACCGCAGGCTGTGTATAGGATTAACCCTGGCCTTCCTGTAGTAACTTAGCAGTGTCCAGAGCCAACAACCAATACCTGGTGTGCTTTGTGTTGGTCCTCAATTCATTTACAAAATCCTCTCCTGTCATGGGCCAGTATATCCCCTTCTATATAAATTGCACTCTTAACCCAGACTGGCTGGTCTGAGTTGAACAGTTCCTTAGCCTCTATTGCTACTAATGGGAATTTTCCACCCAACTAGCCGTACCCCTTGAGTTAGATATTAAACAACTCATTCTGACACATGTTAGTAATTCAAGTTCATCAAACTTGCCTGTCTTACCAGTCGTACCATGCACATGCTATTGAAAGAACTGAAAAGCAGAGGTCCTGAGAATGGGACTGTTAGAGAATACCATTAGGCAGTAGACACACACATTTCTGTAATTTGGCTAAGTATCACTTTCTCTAGACTTACAAGACAGAGGGGGAAAAAACTCAATGCTGAATTTATTGGGATTTTTGTTTGTTCATTTGTTTGGATGAACTTAATTGCATTAGAAGAAAATAGATGGTTTGGCCTAGGATTGTATAAAATAATATCACATTGTCATTTAAAGGGCCCTGCATGGCCATGTGCCTCCTTCATCTCCCATTAGGCATAAGAATCAGAGGTTAAATCAGAACAATGGAGCATTATCTCCAGGTTATCCATGTGGCATTATTATAGAGTCATTTATCAATTCATTAACTAAAAGTTTGGGCTCTAGGAACAGAGCAAAACTGAGATGCAACAGGAGAGAGTGAGAAGAAGAAATTTTCATTAAAATGAAAAGAAATGAGAGCTCAGACTAGGGCCAGGAAGCCTGCGAGGGAGGCGGGATGGGGGTGGTGATGAAGGCCAATTGGGAGAAAGGCTGCCAAGACCTGTGTTTGTGGTGTTCATGTTGGTTACGTTTGTTGGTCCAAATGCATGTGGTCACTGGCATCCACCAAGGAGAGCTCTTTAAAAACAAGCGATGACCTGTACTCATCATCCAGGTCAATAAAATCAGAAATCCTACAGGTGGAGCCTGGGCATGGTGGGCTTGGGGTTTGTTTTGATTTCATTCCTCAGGTGAATCTTTAAGCTGAAGCGCATTCCAGATTCTTTATTAGTTTAGCAATTGCGACTTACCTTGAAACACAAGTTCCTCTTGGGGGAGGAGCCCCAGTCCTCTGGACATTTGGGGACGGGTGTTGTTGTGGGCTCTGGTGGGCGCGTCACTCCTTCCGCCCAGTGTTTGCACACAAATTTTGCCTTTTCTTCACATCGCACAACATCCCACAAGCCCCCTGCAGTCCCAGTTCTCATGGCAACACACCCGGCTTTTCTCCCTGCAGGAAATACATCGAGTTCACTCAAAAGGTGTTGCTGAAGGCCGGCCACGCTCGTGGGAGACAGCTCAAACCAAAGGGTCCGAATCGGTGGTCAAATCTACATGTGAGGAGAAAATCCTACAGCATACGGTGATTCATTTGTGCTATTGGAACCATTATTGAGCTCTCATTTGTGTAGCCTATGTCCCCACCTGAATTATGACCTCAAAGATCAGGGTTTTGATAACATTTTCTATTTCTAACAGCTAGCAGGGAGCACCCCCCATATAGACATTTAATTATACAATAATTTTAGTATAATAAAATTTATCATAATGGCAAAAATAGTGGTTTAACACTTCTGTTTTTAAAAAAACTTTTTCTTTAAGATCCATTTTTTCCCTGTGGTTCATGTAGGTCCCCAGAAGAGAAGTTCTTCACAGATTTCAAAATGAGGGACACCTGAACTAGAGATTTTCATTGTTAGTCAGTCACACTGAACTTGTTCACTCATTTAAAATGCAAATATGACCATCTACTTATAGAGTTGTAATGAATTCTTTTATGGACAAAAAAGTACATCAAATAAAATAAGGACTATATTAAGATTAATAGTTTATAATTATGTTTTACACTCATGATCATTTCCAAAGAGTAAGTCGCAGCTTTGAAAACATCAGAATTCCTTACTGCTAAAATGAGGTCACCTTTTCTTATTAATCCTTTAAAGGACATTAAAAATGTTTAGAATAACAACTCTCTATGTTCTGAGGAGGTACATCTTTTCCAAAATATTTTCATTAAGATCCCTGATTCCCTCTGGCTCCTGTGTCACCCATTTTTATTCCCTAAAGACATTCCTGGAGTAATGTCTCAGAATCTTACTACTGGAAATGAAGGAGTCTGTCCTAGACAGTACGAATTACTACTCCTAATAGTGTATTCTTTTAAAGTGTGCACTCAACTCTTAATATATTGCCCAGTTATTTAAAAGTGAACTGAAATCTTAATACTTCTCAGAACATTCAATAATTAAATAAGAATCACACTATCCAATTTACTGATCTATTTTCCTTACTGACAGCTGAGAATGCAAATGAAAACAACTGAAGATTAGGACTTGTTAGGCTAAGGAGTAAATTCGTTCACTTGAGCTATTATTCCTCCTTTAGCTTTCTGCCCGGGCACAGTGAAACCTTGTCAATAAAGGATGCTGAATTTCCTGGGGACTGTCACACTGAATAATGTCATGTGCTATGATTCCAGTGCACAAAGAAGGCTAAGAATCTTTCAGAGGCTATTTCAGAAACTACTTACTATGGAAGCAAATCAAAATGTATAGGGAGCGAGGGTGGTATTAGTGCAAATAGCACAGATTTGGGAATTACAGTCTAAAGAAGGTTTCTAGTCACATAAATTTTCTGAGCCCCAGTTTCTACATCTTTGAAACGAAGGTACTTAAACTTACCTCGCAGGTTTCTAATAAGGATAAAATACACCTATGAAGGACAAAACAGGGCAGCCCTTACAAGATCTAGAAGTAATGAGTTCCAATATAAGCACTATCTCTTGCTCCACCAACTCAAGCATTCTAATATTTCCATTCATACCACCACTGAAAAGTCATATAGCCCTTCAGTAGTTTTAAGCCTGTAGTAAGATGGTCACCATTTGGAACATTTGTGACCACGCAGGATTTCATAACTATTTTTCAAATAGAACCAACAGTACCAGATGATCTAGAGATTTTTCTCTCCCTTGTTTTCTTATACTACTGCAAATGAATTGAATTTTTTTGAATAGGATATAAAATATGGAAAGCACCATTTAATTATGTCGTCTGTTTGGAAAGGTACATGGAGGAGTGACAGGCTTCCCCCACGGACATCCAGGGTGAATGAAACCGGAGAACCGGACCGTTGCTCATACCTGGCATGTCTGCATTCCAGTGAGTGAACTGAACCTCCTCCTCAATGGTCCACTGAAAGGTCCCTTTGTTTTGTACGTCTGAAAGTCCCGTCCAGAAATATCTCTCAGGCCTCAATCCAACGAAACTAGTTAGAAAAGCTTGTTCATATCTTTAAAAAACAAAACAAAACAATAATAAAACAATTTAAAATGCAATAATTAACTAAACTCAATTTTACAAATATTTCTGTAAATTTTTCTAATATCAACATGAAAAGTTATTCATTTCTATGTCTGAGCTATGATTTTGTTGATAACTTAAACATACCGTGTTATATTTATGGTCCATTTACATTATGCAAATTTTCACTAAGGAAATGTCATCTTATGAAGGAAAAATATCATATAGGTGAGTAAATAAAACCATTCAGATATATTTAAACCATTTCTCTCTAGCCCTCACCAGCCCTTCTATCCTTCCTTCTACCCCTCCTCAAAATGTAAGAAAATTATAAAAATGCAAAGAGAAAAACAATAACACTTTAAAATACATGGTTTAAAAATCAGTCCACTTTTCAAATATTTCAAATGCTCTACACAATTTTTGGCTAAGTAACTTGAGAGGCCATAACATTATCAAGGATCATACAAATCTGTGTGGATTTTCACCTCAATTTCATTCTCATATCTCAGCTCAGAAAGAGGAAATTATCACGAAATATGGAGGAGCAGAGATTCAATCCCTATAATGGAAAGAACCAGTCACAGAATCACAAATTCCAATATTTTCTCTCTCTTTGGATCTCATCTATGTACCTGGCATCATCTGGCAATAACACAATTTGGTTAGTAAAAGAACCAAAGCTGGTCTTAATTGACAAACATTAGACAGCGACGTGGGCAAACATCCTCTTTGGAGCCAAAGAACAGTGGGGCCCTCTTTCCAGGGTAAAAGCAGAGATGTGGATGACTCCAGAGAGAGCAGATGGGAAAATGCAGGGAAAGCTGCAGTAACAGAACAGGTGTTCGGCCCTAGTCTGAATCATTTGAATTCCTAAACGGAAAAAAAAAAATCTTCTTTCAAGTTCAAACTTAATTTTACTTACATGTCTAAAGAACACATTTAACCAGTTAGTGAGCTCCTGAATAAAAGTATCATAGAAAACACATCAAGAAAAAACAAACCTAAAACGTAAAATACAGGGAACTCTCTGCTCCAATAGACCCAAAGTGCAATGGCAATGCAGATCAGAACATGTCCCCGTTGGACTTAAAGATGTGCAGCGCATCTCCTTGTCATAAGAAAAAAGTACCTACCTTCTGATTTTCGGATGTTAGCATTGCATCAGGGTGCTACAATGCATTGAATGTTCAATTGTATATGATAGGAGGGTGTGGGTTGAAGTACAAGATACATAAACACTGTATCTATGATATCTTCCATTTTTATCAAAGGAGAGTTAATATCAGTAGCATTCTCTACATTATATTGGGTCTGCTTCGAAAAGCCAATATATATAACCTACTGTGCTACAACTCAGTAATATTTTACCTTCTCACTGCAAATGAAATGGACATTTCAATTTTTCTTTAAGTTTCTCTCAGTCTTATTTTAGTGCTTTTCAAAGAGTAGAAGAAAAATAAAAATACACTAAAAATCTTAAAAATAGATGGGACTCCAGAAGTCAAAAGTTACCTAAAATCATCTATGTCCATGTGATTTTCTTGACCTATCAGTCTACTAAACCTAGCAAAAAAAAAAAAAAAGGAAGAATGGAAAAAAATGAATACAATATTCCATAAATCTCTCTGCCTTCTTTTTTGGTAGAAAAAGTACTAAAGATAGAAAGTGGTATTGTTTGACTTGAAAAACTTCATTTATTTTCCTTGCTTCAAATAATAGACCTAGAATAAAATAAGATCCATAATTTACATTTACTAGTGTATGAGTAAACAATTCTGAATATTGCTTTATAGTACTAAAAGCAGCAAAATATTTTACCATGTTTGTAATGAAGAATTCAAATAAGAATGTGATTTTTAACGTTTTGCTTTTATAAACCATACCTCATGATCACATGAATTTACTCAGAAATTTAGAGGACATGGCTACTTGGGCTTTTTTGAAAACTTTCCGTTATTTGACATTTAAAAATAGAATTAAAATAGTTGCATACCTGTCTTCAACAGTTGTTAGGTACGCCTTCTCATTCACACAGGTTTGGTTGGCTTCTGAAAATGTGGAGAGCGTGTGGCCAATCAGGTAGCAGTAGAAGCCGTGTCTTTTCCAGCCCTGTGGATGTTATGAAGCAGGTTACCAGGCATAGTTCTTAGACAAAAGTGTTTGCATAATCCCTCCATCACGGAGCACAAATTGATAAACAAGAGAAGGATCTAATGAACTCAGATCTGAATAATTTGAAATACATCTTTGCATTTTCAAATTAGTTGCAAATAATTTGAATAAATATTTAAATGAATAAAGAAAACAGTAGTGCATGGTGCCTCATACGCCAAATCATGATACAACATGGGTGGAGGGCAGTCATTCTGTCCAATTCTGAGGCATCTTACAACAAAACGGTTTGTGCAATGGTTAACTGAGGAAAACTGAACACGATAGCTAAGATTTTGGTTTTAGAATAGGTGATCGCAGGAAACAATTTGCAGAGGAGCAGCTTGGTTGCCTACTGAGGCCAATAGTGGGTGATGAGCATAAAGCCTTATTATCTGGTTATCGAAGAGTATTTATCAAACTTACAGCAACACGATTTGGTGTGGTTTCCCTCCCATACTTGAAAAACAGGGAAATGCTAAATAAAAACATAACAGTAAACAAAAATATTCATATTAGAGCTTGAGAGAAAGAAGGGGAAATCTCCAGGTACCAAAAATAAATAGAAAACTAAAACCTCAGATGGAAAATGCAGCAGCTGAGACTGCAGGTGCCCGGGGTATATCAGAACTGGACTAAGGTCACAGGGTCTAGAGGTTGGGGAATTACTGTCTGTGCAGATTAGGGTAGCTGACCATCAGCCCATCTGAGGCAGGCAGATGGAACTGAAATCCTTGCATAAAGATGATACCCTTTAAAAGTAGCCCCTCTGGTGAAGGAAGAACAAGAACATTCTACCTATAAAACGAGGAAGTGACAGATTGTTGTCATCTGCCTAGAGTTCTGGGTGCTGGAAAAAAATTCTTCTGTTTGAAAGTGAATACCATCTCTGTGTGACAGATGGGTGCTGGTCCCAACTTTATACCACCCACATTGTATGAGAAGCCACAGGCAGAAAAAAGAGTAAGACTTAGTCTACCAAAGGAGAGTCTCGGGCACTCAAAGAAGCACAATGCAAAACCACACAATGGAAATATTTCTATAGCACAGGTCATGTAAGACTATGACTTTTGAGGTTTGGGGTGGGGACTAATTCATGATAAAAAATTACAAACCATGTGAGAAGATGTCTCATTTTAAGGAGGAGTCAACAATCTAATGTAATGAAATAATCTGGAAAAATATAAACAGTATGTTTAAGATGAAGTGACAAAAGAAAACATAGAACCAATAATGAAAGATCAAAATGCTATGAGCAAACAACCAGAAGATTTGAACACACACCAGAAAAAGAATTTCAAGGAAGAAAAAGGTGAAGTTAAAAACTAACGGCCAGATTAAATGTAGAAAATAGCATTTCAGAAAGACTAGCACATTGGATGGATGTAGCAGAGGAAGGAAAATATGAAGAGGTTAAAAAATGTATTCATTGCAAATAGAATGGGAACTGCAATCTAAGATAAAACTTAGAAGCACCACATAAAATTAATGATAATTTGTAAGAATTGAAAGATACTAATCCTCAAAATGAAGAGGCAATGTTGAGTATCAAATGGAACCAATAAAATCAACCCAAATCTCAACTCATTGTACTAAGCCTGCAGAATGACAAAGATAATGACAAGATCTTAAAATCAATCAAAGAGAAAATATAGAGGACCTACCTTTAAAAAATAGAAGGGCTACTCTAATAATAGGAACTGCAAAGGCAAAAAATAAAAGCCAGGAGAAAATGAAATGTAAATTAAAGCATTGTCAGTCAACAGCTGTCAATCTAGAACGGCTTGAAGATAAATTCAAGCCATTTTTAAACGAAATTTTCCTCTCCCAGATCACAAGTGAAAGAACTACTAAGAGATGTGTCCACTTCAGCAAGAAGGAATTTTAAGTCAGGAGGCATGAGTGGGCTAAATGTGTGTACTGAGCAAAGAAACCAATAAATGTCTTAGTAAATCCAGGTCTAATGGCCTGTACAAACAGCAAAGATCACTAAGCAGAGGTAGGTTGGGAATGCATGTTAAAAACATAAGGTTAACCATTTAAAAAATAGAAGTAAAATGTCTCATTCCCAAATATGTGGAGGAGAACAATGGCATAAAGATATTCAGTAGAACCAATGAAATGCAGGAAAGGAGAAAAAAGAAAAAAAAGAGAATATTAACCAAAATAAAGCACAAAATAAGATGGTAGACACTGATCCAAATGTATCATACGTTTGCCAGTTAAAAAGCCCGAACTCCTCAAATCAGATTAAAAATGAGAGTGCAGATGTATACTTACAAGATTATTCTTGAAATATAATGATATAGAATAATTAAAAGCACTCAGTTGGAAAAGAGCTTCTAGGTAAGTACCAAGCCAAATGTGGCAATATTGATATTATTTAAAATTGACTTTGTGGTGAAAATAAGCATATTATGAATAAAGTAGTTACATAATTAAAGGACTGAATAATAAGGAAGATATAACACAGACCAAAGTAGATAAAGCAAAAATTGGCAGAATTACAATGAGAGTATTTTGTCAAACAGACAAAATATTAAGAATATAGAATATCTAAATAATATAATTGTTAAATTTTATCTTAGCATATATGAGGGCTGTCCAGAAAGTATCCAGCCATGTAATATGAAAAATAGAGGCATTTATGGCTGGATTTTTTCCAGACAGCCCTCGCATACACCCCTGAACCCAATTACCAAAGATCATCTCTTCAAGCACACACAGAATAGTCCCAAAACGTATGAGCTAGACCGTAAAGAAAATCTCAAATAACAACAAAGACTTTACATGACCACAATGCAGTGAAATTCAAATCAATAGTATCTCCCAATTATTTAAAAACTAAAAAACAAAAACCCCCATCACTACCAACACACACACACACACACACACACACACACACACACACACACAGTTCGTGGGTCAAAGAAATCTTAATGGAAATGAAAATATTTAGAATTGAATCATAATGGAAACACTACATTAACAAAACTGGGTGGGTGGTCCACGGTTTCAATTACATCTTTCCTTTCCATGCCCATTTTAAAACACATTCTTTTGATGTCATGTCCATTAACTCTACCACCTAAAGCTCCTGGAGGTACATTTTATAATTTTGGATTTCCAACTCATCTGTGGGGTTCCCAGTCAGCCTGGAAAAGGGAACTTTATAAAGAGAATTTACATTTGCATCTGGCAGGCATCCTGGAACATTAGCAACTCAAGACCACTTTATGTTAATTTCTTAGCTCAAGGTTGTCCACACAGGTAAGCAATAAATTGAGAGCTGAATCCCAGATTAGTACGACAAGAGTCTGGTGGTTTTGAATTCTCAAAAGGACCCCCAGGCCCAGAGAAAAAACAGTCTTCTTATTTAGTGGATTTTTCCCCCCAGTCTTTCCAGCCCTTTGAGGAAGTCACTGCCTAAAGCAGGTGTTTTTAAACTGGCAAAATTATTTAATGTCCCTGAACTTCAAGTTCCTCTTCTATCTAATGAGGAATATAATATTTATCCATTTAAAAATCAATGGCAGCATAACTGCAATGAACAAACAGTTGCTTTTCCTTCTTATAATATTTTCCTATTACCATTCTAATGACTAAATTGGATTATATCAGATTGTAGATATAACAATTAATAGACTATATATGTATATATAACTTGAATTGTAGAGAAGTAATAAAATTTAAAGATTGCTTATTATTTATAGGAAGTTACAATAATACACATCTCCTGTGTATGCATGTGATCCAACAAATATATAAGTAGACTACGAATGAACCCAGTAGTGAAAGTGCAGTCACCTGATGACAAGCTACTGGGTGACTCTAAGAAAGTTATCTCTTCTTTGAACTAAAATTTCCAGACTGCAAAAATAAAAGGGGAATTTTGACCACTACTGAGATCCTTTAGACCTCTAACAGCCTATCATTTTCTGTATCTGCTCCATGTTTCTTTACAGTTTATTTGTACAGCACTAAATTATGTTTTATGAACTCTCAGCCTTCTGGTGCTTGTTATAAGATGATGTGATCACAACATGACACTCTTGGAAAGAAAATTTGCCTCGGCTTTATTTTTTATCCAAGAGAAGTATGAAAGGAAAAAAGCAGAAGATGAGCAACTCAGCCATCGAACAGGAGAACGATGACCATACACCCTGGATTTTGTAATTTCTTTATGCTTTTAGAAATCATTTCACAGGGATTATTTCTGTCAACCTCAAAGAAATAGAAGACCTACAGGGAGATATTACTAACTGTCTTGCAGGTGAGTTTGACACACAGTAGGAGCACATGGCTGGTTTCTATCTCCTGCCTCCCATTGCAGTGGTCTGCAGAAGTAGGCTCATCAGAAATAATAAATGTTAAAAATGACTAAGGATTGTCTGCTATCTTGCAATTTAAGGTAATCTACTGGAAGTGCCTCGACAACTTCTGGGATCACAGACTACCAATACCTCAATGACACCTGGTCCTGTGACCTGCCTTAATCTCGTGACCCTCTCCAGGCTCCATTTGCTGTGCCATTTTATTCCCTGTTCTCTTTCCTCCAATTCCCATGGCATTCTGAAAGGAGCTACTGACCACACGTACCCCATATTAACTGTGGGGATGTCTGAAGAAGGTTTTAGGGAGAACCACGATACAAAACACTAACAATAAACCATTGAATCTTTAAACCGTTGAAAGGTTTGGCTAGCTGTGACCATAAATAAAGTCCTTTCATGGGCAAAAATAAAGCCTGTGAAAATAAAATACAACATATACTATTTGCTGATCTGGAACCATCGTGTACATTCTATACTCACTTTCCGGCAGCCTCTTTCTACTTCCACTATTTCTGGTCCTTGGGCTTGTGATTTCTTCTTACAGATGTAGTTAAGAGGCTGCTCACAGGCCCGATCTGCCCAGTACCCATCCTGCGGGAAGCAAAGAGGAAACACTTAATGATCATCAGTTGCTTGACTCTGATGCTATTGCCTCAGAAGTCATGCCTCAGAAAAGGAAAACACAGATTTGGGGTTATTAAGAGACAATGGCAGCTATGAAAAGCAAAAGTAGATTGATGTTTTATAAGAGTGAATTTGATCCTGGCTACCAAGATGTAAAAAAGAGGTAGGAGCCCCAATGTGTTTTTATATCCTAGCTGTGCCAGTCATTATTTAGAGGGATCTGGAGAGAAACTAAAATTGCTTGAAAGTGATAATGCCAACAGCCCCTACTGTCAGCTGTTTTCAAGTTAAGCAAGTGCACGTAAAGCCATCCACACAGCAAACTTGGAAACGCATCTAAAGCCAGATGCCTTTCCTCTCTTTCCAAAGTCTATTGATGCGTGTCCTCTTGGATGCAAGGCTCCACCTTTCACTCTGCTTCCAATGCCATCCTCTCCCCCTTCCTTAAACAACATTTCATGTTAAAATGACCTCTCCTCTCCTTCCCTTAACTGCTGAACACCTTGAAATATGTTGTCTGTGTTGTCTGCCTCTAATCTCTCATCTCTCACTTGGCCTCAACCCACTGCATTCTGGTACTCAGTCTTCTCATCAAGAGCCGTATTAATGAATGGCAGAAATGGTCTTGCCACTCCCGGGTGAATACACGTTTTCTCAACCTCAGTGTCAGTGTTCCTACACACCTTTCTTTCCCTAACTCCATGCTTTCAGCCATACGATCTTTGAGGTTCTTTACATCTATGATGCTTTCTGGTTTCCTCTTCCCAGGACATACTTCTGCCTATTCTTTTAGTAGTTCACGTCTAGTCTCTTCCTAAGCTTTCAATTGATTGCAGTGAAAACAACCACAATGACAAAACTGTAGGTAATGCTTATTGGACAATAAGTTTGGGTCAAGCACTGTGTACATTATTAACCTACTGTGTACATTATTATCACAGTTAATACTGTGTACAGTATTAACCTACTTAATTCTTATACATACTACGTGAGCTGGATGTAATTACTATGCCCATTTTGCAAAGGAAGAAATAATGCTCACATCCAAACCTTGCTTCTTAACCACCACATTCATTACAAAAGATAATTTGATGATATTCTTCAGTTGTCGAAGTCATATTTAGGATATGGAAGCAATCTTTCCCTATTTGGCATCTCCATGTAACCCAACAAAAGAAATGTAGCTCTCCAAGCACAAATTCCAGGCTGTGGGACCCAGAATAGATGTACCTAGGACTACATCGACTCAGAGCAACTAGCTGCAAGTGGAACCAAACCCTGAATTAATCAGGCAACCCACACATAGATGGTGTCATTTGGAACCCAGCACAAGAACAATAGATGAGTATTAGTTATCGGTAATTTCATCCTTGACCCAGAATTTTCTGTCTGTTTCTTTTTTGGGGCCTCTTGAATAGTTGATTTGGCTAAACAACTGAGAGCGATTCAAGAAACAGAATCTGAATTTTGGTTCAACTCTGACCTATGTCAATTTAACCTGGACTAGAAACAAGCTAAACAACCATATGTAGTAAGTGGAGAAAACTCCCTGTGGCCTTTGCGAGATGTCAGTCATTAAGGTCACCTCACCTTGCCTTTCATCACGACGCAATCTTCCTGCCTGTTGTTTTCGTGGCTTGGTTCTCCACGAAGCCATTTGGTAAATGTTACTGGGGTCCCATCGCTCCATTCAAAGTACATTTGAATCTTGAGGTCATTTAAGCCAATCCATAACTCATCATTTGGCTCTAAACAAGGAGAAAAACACAGAAGTATACTGATTTACACAAAGTATTCTTCCCAAAGAGCAAAAAGCAAACAGGAAACCAAGGCCCCTTGCATAATCAACAACAGCTCTCCTCTGTTGATAGGATAACTATCACAAGGCACTGTTCCTATTGTCAATCGGATCTGCATGGTGTGGACTGAGAGGTGAACTACACTTTATATCATTGTTCATTATAGTTTACTTGTGTAATGTATTCTTCACATTGTGAATGTGACTGTATTCTTTTGTTGTGTTATTGCAAACTGTCTCACCTGAGAGTTGCAAAAATGAAATTGAGGTGGGTCTTGTAGAGCTTCTTTTTTGGTATAAATAACTTCCCATGCCAACTGCACTTATTGCATTAGAAAGACAGCAATTTATTTCTATAAAAATCTATTTATTATTAAATCTTACAAATGTTTCAAAATAATAAATATTAAAAACCACCTTTATTTTACTGACTATGTTGTTAACAAGAATATGCTAGGGATTTCTGTTAAAGCTCAATCACTGTAATAAGAGTACAAATGATCTATCCAGTGAGAAAATGCATAAACTGGGAGTTGGGCTGTGTCCTGATATTTGGTACTTATTCATTAGTCTACAAATATAAATGAATGTGCAATTATTTTCACCATAAAAATACCAAAAAAACAAATAAAGGTAAAAACAGAAACAACCAGGTCTAGACATAAAATGTGATCATTTTGTTTTAAAATTCTATGAAGAACATGATTGATTTTATCAATCGTTATAATTCTAAAAATTCTAAAATCATTAACTAAGAGAGGAGAAAACTGCAGGCCTAGGATTTCAGGGAGAAAAACATATATAATTCCAAATTTTAAAATAATGAAAGAATACATAGTTCAACATCTATTCAATTTGCACTGGGAATTTCATCATGACGCTTGATTTATGGTCTTTAAACAGTAAAATAAAATCATTGATTTTAAAGATGATGCTGGGCGACAAAATGAGAAAAATGCCACTACACAGGAATTTCCCTAAGCGGTTTAGTCTCTTCCTCCTACAGCTGTCACTCAACCTTTGCTTTTGGAGAAGTCCCTGACTGGCCCAGCGCCAGCCCCAGCAGATGTTTCCAGCGCTATAAAGCGTGAATGACATTGCCGGGATGACACTTTGTCCTTCCATTTGGCACACCGTGGTCTTTCGGAGCAGCCAACACAGGCTTCAAAATGACCTCGCGTACTTCATTAGTCTTGAACCTAGTTCTAGGTTCAACCGAACTCCCAAGTCCCACAGTTATAATAAAGTGGTATTTAAGAGGGTCCTATAAAGAGTTTTCTCACTAAAATGTTCTCCCTTTCTACTTTCTGTAATTTCTAAGCACAGTCTGGATCCTACCTAACTATGTGAGAGGGAGTGTAAAGTTGGACTGATTTTATAAGTCAGTTATGGGAGCTGTCTTAGTTGATATAGTTATGATTTATGTGTGCAGGTCCCAATTTAGCCACTATATTTCCATGATTAACATAGAAGGTATCATCTCTAAATTGCTAAAAAAGGTTTTCCAAGCTTTAGATTTAGAAACAATAATTTTAGTTTTATATCTTTCCTTTACCTTTATCAACATTATTTTTATTGTTTTAAATAAATAAATCCTTATCCATAATAAAAAAGAAAAGGTTTCCCTGGTGACAATTCACTAATTTTCAGGCTGAATTTAAAAGCAGCCTTTGTCATCCAACCTCCCCCAGTAACTATAGCAATAAACATCGAAGGTTCTCTCGTTACTATGTCATATCACATAAAATAAAGTTTGCACACTAGCCCCAGAACTAATGGTTTCCACTGATTCTTTGCAAATTTTGTTACCTACTGTAAGCACCAGGACTTACATGTCATGATATTATGCGGACATATCCATTTTGATTACATTATTGTCATTCAGTCTGAATTCTCCAGGGTAGATAAACCGAGAATAATCACGAACTTGTTCGTAGGCTCCCGCCGTCTATCAACACAGACTACTGAACCCAGAGAAGAAAGGATTCCATTTGGCACAGGCGCCCCGAGCACTACAGTGTTCGAGGATGTTTTAAATCTTTCTCTGAAACTACTCTGCTTTCCACTGTCTCTTTGCCAATTGCTTTTTCCTCTCCCCTGCCCCCACCCCGATCAGCTGTCAGGCCGCAAGCGTCAGGAAGCAGTCCCCACCATCGCCACCATCTATTTCCTCTTGTTTTGCTTGCTAGAGGCCAACAGCTGCAGCTAGCTATTCCAGAGTCTTCCTCAGTGGAAGCAGAAAATGCCAACCATTTAATCAGCAAGTACCCCCGAGGGCCCCGTATCATTGGGTTCCTCCTCATCCCCTCCCTTTAAGCATTCTCAAATCATTTTCCCCACTTTCTTTCCCCTTTCATTTTTTTGGAAACTTTACAATATTTTAGTTAGGATGTTTTCTATACATTTCCTAAATTATGTGCCTAAGACAGAGACCTACATTTCTTTAGAAGGTTGTAGCCAATATCTAACTATCCAATAAAACAGCCTATTTCTTCTCCTGCTCACCGTTCTAGCAGCATTAGCTAGGTTAATAGAATAAAATCCACAGTACGAGCTGGTGCAGTTTGAGACCTCGCTTGTGAGGTAAACTATTGGCCTTAAGAAAGAAAATATATACGCACACAAATAATCACAAAGACCGAAACAGCCTTTGACAACATTAAGGTAGACTGCTCTGGACCCAGATTACATACAGAAAAATACTTTTAAAGCTATCCATAAACTGATGACATATTAAAAGAAAAATCAATCAAGTTAGTTCTCAGTGATAAAAGTTCTTCAAAATATGAAACAATTTTTACATTTTAGGCATGGTTAACATGGATTATTACATCTATTGAATTGATCATTGAATTATTAATTCAGATTTATTAAATATCACATTTCTGATGAAATTCTCCAGAGATGGTCAAAGACTGGGGAAGCCACAAGGCAGGCATATGACTGATGTTAAAAGTTCGTACCGTATCCCAGCTGGGAGATAATGAAGTCGAATTCCTCAATGGTGTGGATGCTCGCGAGGTCACCGCCTTCCTTCCTGCACGTGATCAGGGCGTCCCTGCGGATTTTCATCTCTCTGTAAATCTTGTAACAGTGACCTGTGTATGGCCACCACTGACTTGGACAGGTAGTGGGTTCGTCACTTTCTAGAAAAAAGAAGTTTGGAAAACGATGAAACGTTGTGGTGGTGGTGGGTTTTTTTTTTATTGTCACAACATTTTCTATCATTCCATATGCAAAACAGTTCATAGTTGTGGGCAAATCAAGGCAAAATTTATTTTCCATTTTTTTGGCATAGTCGCCAAAGATAAACTACACTATTGTTTGCTTTTAGACGTGTGTGTGTGTGTGTGTGTGTGTGTGTGTGTATGAATTCATTTTAAAAATAAAGCTAGGGAAATTTTCTTTTAGATTGTACCTACGACACAGCCACATGACGATACAAAAGACTTGTCTCATTTTACCTGCATTTTGTCATCAGCCAACCTGTACTAAAAATGTTATGTAAATGCTGGAAGTGCAGGTGTGACATATACTACATTCCTGAAAGATTTCAGTTAGCCTCTATTCTGTGGACGTTAGGGGCCCGTCATTCCTCAGAGGAGGGGCTGCAAGACTCGTTAAACAGGCATGAGAAAGAGGTGTCTAAAAGGGATGAAAATGGGTGGTGGGCAGCCACCAAGGAGCCTCCGACACCTTAGTGTCAGCCGGCCTCCTCCCTGAGCCTCTGAACCGGCCCACTGCCACTGACGGGCCCCCAGAAGGTGAAGTGTGATATCCCAGGGATCAGATTCAGAAGTCTTTCAAGCAAAACCTGAATTTGCTACCAGGTGTGCAATCTTGGGCAAGTCACTTCCCATGAACCCAAGTATCGATATATGTAAAACATTTTAAACAACATCAATACTTAAGATTAAACTATCCATCCTCACTGTGTCGTGAAATAGAAAACATTTGAGATAACGTGACTTTAGTAAATCACCAACGCCACACGATCATTGTTTAATCCAATCAGGAATAGTGGCCAATAGCCTAGTTCATGCTACTAATAGCTACGGTCCGAGTTCATAGCCTTGATTATACATTACACACGTGCACGATACTGCTAATGCGCTGGGGAAAGCGAAGGCAGACACTGACCCTATTCACCCCTATACGCCCTACAAGCGGCAGAGGGCCTGGCACATGATAAATGTAATGAATGTTGGTCCAGAAAAAGAGCTGACGTTATATTATTTGATATACTGCAGTGTATTATTACACATGCTATTACATTTCAAATGGTAATTTAGCAACATACTTTGCTTAAGGACTATAGTGCCAAATGCATATCAATTTACATCTTTAAATTTGGTATTAAATGTCCTCAAATGTGCTTCCTTAGTCACTGTTCACTATAGGGGACCTCTGTTCTGGGTTTGGTGCGTCAGTTCTGTTTTCCCTTAAAGGCTGGGGCTCTTTGCTACATCTTTGTTTAAGCCCAGGATTCTGTGTACAGTAGTCACTCAAGTAAACAGATAGTCACGAGGACCGAACTCGGTGGTTACAAACCACCCAAAAAGTTTGTATAGCTCTGGCGCCCTCTCGTGGGCTATTTTAATATTGCTGCCTAGGGAGCTGAAAATAATGTCAGCAAACGCTCAGGGCTTCAGAAATTGAACGGATGGACTTTAAGACTATTTTAAAACATGAAAACAAGGAGGGAAGGGGCGTTCCCTGGGGCAGACACAAAATGTCACTTATTTCTCTGGAGCAGCAGCATCCGAAAGAAATAGAACATAAGCCACAACTGTGAGCCACATGCATTTAAACTTTTAAATTTCCTAGCTGCCATATTATTATCAGGAACATGGAATATTATCAGTAAAAAGAAACAGGTGAATATAACTTCAGTAATATATTTTATTTAACCCAATATATCCAAAATATCATTTTAACATGTAATCAATATTTTAAAAATGAGATTTCTTTTTCATGGTAAGTCTTGGAGGTCGGCACATCGCTCAATTAGCACTCGCCACATTTCACGTGCTCGGTGGCCACGTGTGGTTAAATGGCTATGGGACTGATCAGTGCAGCTGTAGCGACCCAGGAATCACGGACAAACAGAACAGCACTGCAAGGACCACCAAGGTCCAAGGTAGAATTCTTGCCCAGGGGTTCCCAGTCCTGTGTGCTACATAATTTCATCTTTGATATGCTCTATCAAGCTTCAGTTTATTTGACTTCATACATAAGATAGAATGGTTAATCCAGGAAATACAGAGAAATTCAAAAACCAGTAACAAGTGAAACGAGGTGAGGCACAGTAAAGAGAGAACGGCTTTACTGAGTGCTTGACATGTGAACAAGTGTTCACAGGAAAAATGGGTTTCAATATTTTCATTTTACAGATAAGGAACCTAAAACTGGTGGGGTGTGGGGGGTGGTGGGGGGAATTCTGTAACAAGGTCAAGTTACAGAATTCCACCACCTGTGCCAGGGAAACTGTAAACTAACCACAGTTCTCTTCCCAAAAAAGACCATTCCAAGTCTTCTGAAGGAGAACTGTATATGCTCTTCCAAGAAGGAAGAATCACACTATTTCTCTCACTGGAGGGACAGAGGAGATGAAATACAAGAATGATTTCGGTCCCCGGAGGCATGCCCACGGTCAGAAGGGTGATCCTGTATAGTACGATCAGACCCAACAACCAGGACCCTCACCTGTACCCACTGGAGACCTGACCGTCTCTGCAGCTATTAAAAGTACAAACACACCTGGAACCTATGTAATTCTTGTTAATCAATGTCACCCTAGTAAGTCTAATAAAAAACATTTAGTTAAAAGATGTTTGTATAGTCTTACAGACATGTTATTCAGATGGTTTTCAAAAATAAAAATAGTTAAAATACCAAAAAACAAAAGGGACACATACACCTACTCTTTGCTCCAGCAACTCTGTTTCTAGAACTCACACATACATAAAATGACCTGTGTGTGAACTTTTTCACTGCAGGATTGTTTATAACAATAAAATAATTGGAATTAAATTAAAGGTCCATTAATAGGGGACTTGTCAAAAATATACAGGGTCTCTCTCTGTGATGGCCACTGTGCAGCCCTAAAAATGAACACAAAAGGTATTTATGTACTAATGCAATAATGTGAAAAATCACTGGGTGGAAAACATCAAGGATATATGCAGAGTAGGCTGCCATTGAACAAAATAGACAAGAATGCTTGTAAACATACTTGTTTATACATTCGTGGAATAACAAAGTAAGGATCTACACCCAGAAACACTCACCACAGAACTGGGTGTTCGAAGTAAACGGCTAGAAGAAAATATTGTTATTTATCATTTGGTACCTTTTGACTTTCTAACTAATGTCAAGCAGATGTTTTTTTAAAAAAAACAAAATTGCTTTTAATAATCAAAAAGAAAAAAGTCTAGAATGCCATGCCATCAGATTTCCCAAGCAGAATACATACATCTATACATACATTTCTTTGAAGTATTAAGTGCCCTTTAAAAATAGCTGATAGTGAATAAAAAAGTAGTTGGTTTGTTATTTACTAATTTGTAGAAAGGATGCAGTCTTGCCTTAGTAGTTTAATTCTTCTACAAAATTATAATAGCATAATTAAAGTTTTTTTTCCTCGTGTCTAGGTTCTATATATAATTCAGTTACCACTTTTGTGATGTTTTATTCTATACCTGTGAAGATGTCAGTGCAGGATGTTATTTGAATAGGACCCGAGCCCAGATAAACCCATAAACAGTGAGGACATGAACATTTTTTCTTTTGGATATTTATTTCCTAGGCTGGATTCCAATTTTGTCACACGGGCAAGTTTTATAAAACCTTTGAATATCTTTTTCCCTCATCTGGATGTCTGAATAATAATACCTCCCTCATAGGGCTGCTCCAAAAATAAAATTCTTACTTAACACTATCAAAGGCTTTGCTCATGCCTAAACACCATCACACACTGGGCAAATGCTAGAGACCAGTAGGAACCAACAAGAAGAAATTCTGTAGGAATATCATTAAGCTTATTCTATAAATTATCCATAAAATCTGTTATTTCACACAGTTATGACAAGGCTGTCATTTTATCTTTAAATTATAGTATTTTATACCCTTTCTAGCAAATAAATCGCTTACCTGAGGGAATTACAAAGGAATTCAAAGTTGTGTTGCCCTTCTTACAAATATAGCCTAGTCTCTGAACACATTCCAGATTTTCCCATTTAGCATTTTTCCCGGGATTGAGTGACACGCAGCTTTTTCCAGGTTCCGCTGATGGACTTCCTTTGGGGAAAAGAAAAAATTAAAGTGGGACTATTACAGACACTACAGCTAGACAGCCAGCCCCTCAGCCTCCGTCTTCACCCTCAGGTGCGCCCAGGACAACAGCTCTTCCTCAAGGTTTTCAACGCAGCCTATGAAGAGTATGTTGAACAGCTAACCTCTCATCCCATTTTTTTTTAACTGGGAACTGATTAAAGAACCAGATAAAGTCAGCTTTGCTAATAACACCAGCGGACCCGTGCGTTGATACCCACACCTTCTGTGCTTTTGCACTCCTTGAGTATATGATGTGCTCCAGAAACCAGCTCCATCTCACACCCGAGGACAGGTGAAGGAGCCACCTTTGGTTAAGGACTCTGCTTTGTGACCTTCGGCTTGGGTATCATCTGGACCTGATCTCACGCTCCCTTCCTGCAAGATGAGAATCGTATTACCTGCTCCAAAGCCTTTGTCAAAAAATTTCGTTAAGTGGCTTGAATAGCACACAAACAAACAAAAAAAAATGTTAGGGATAAAAATAAAGATGTTTTGAAAATATGTTCATATGGTGACCAAATTGAGAGCATAACTGAACTGATATGAAGTCAGTGTCAAGATTAGGGAGAAACTTTCAAGAAACAATAATATATTTTATAGCAATTTGTTATTAATGTATTAACTAGGAAATCACATTACACATTCATTTATCACTAATCAGCTTTAATGTATTAGTTGTCTTTAAATGGTTACCATAGTTATATATTTAAATTCATACTTCTGTATCATTTGTGTAAAATACCCTCACTTCAAACGTGAATGTATTTTAAGAGTTGTATTACTTGATAATAAGTATTCATTTGAATGCTTGATTGAACAATTTATACAACCATTTCTAATATCCCACAAGCTTTCTAATTTTAGTTTGAAGAATCCCTCATATTATTTCAAAGGTGATTTAGTTTTGCATCTATTTCTCAGGAAGTCGATTTAGTAAAGAAGGTCATTTCTTTCTTTTTTTCTTATTAATATTCCAATCTCATTTCTCGCCTTCCCTGAAGTTAGCCTCCAAGTTTTCTCACTGAATCTTAGAAAGCAGGTGGTTAAATATTATAATCATCACCCCCAAAATGGGTAGTAAATAAAATGACCTGCCCTGCCTAATGTTGCACAATAATTAAGCAACAAAGAAGAGTAAACTCTAGTCCCCTCATAAATAATTACTATCATCTAGTAATGTGATTGAGCCCAACTGGTATTCTCCAGTTTAATTTGACTGAGCGAGTAGGCAGATAAATCAAATCCTCATCCACAAAAAGGGGGATCTTACAGTTCCTTGAAGCAATTTTTACTTCCCACGTTCCAGGGGAAAAACAGAGCTGATACTAATTGGAAGTAACACACTACTGACAACCCCATAACCATCATTCACTGAAGGCGATTATTTCATAATAAAATCTAATCAATTTAAACCAGAATGAAGCCTCTAAAAATTCCCTCTCATGTTTTAGCCTCTATTCTGAATATTATTTTACTGAAGTTTTCCTTTCCTTTTCAATAGCATTAAGTCAATAATATAGAAAATTGAGAGTTTAATTCTCTGAACTCAATGCATAAACCACTCAAGAGCTTTAACAAAGAAGTCTAACCGTATGAAAAATACCACCACATTAGTATATTCCATAGAGGACTGAGAAATGAAAATGTGACCCATATGCTATTCTTTTCTTTTCCTACATGTATGGCAGACATCACTAATTGTTCATTGTACTTTCTTTTAATAAACCAAGATTGGTATGGGGTGGGGTAGGGAGTTCAGAATCATACTCAATTCAGCACCTCAAGCAGCTACTAGCACATGCTGTTGGTAGTGATCAAGATGAATTTTTTTGGTCATTATTGGTATTTTGTTTTCTCTGCATAATTGCTGCATATGTAAAACATTTGTTATTTCATCTCCTTTTATGTTCTGCTACCTGTATGTTATGACAATGTGGAAATAATTAGTTCGGAGTATTTCCTGTCCTTCAAAATATTAGATATGGAAGGCTTAATCACGCTCCTCCCCAACTATTTTATATCTAGCAAATCAAAGATATGCGAAACATTTATACTGAAACAGAGATCTGTTTTGATTTGTGTGATAATCCTGCCAGACAAGTCCCTACCCCAAAAAGCTGGTACAATCTTACAGTTTTAGTATAGTCAGATCTAATTGGCAGACTTCCAATCAAGGTGAGACATGAACTGCATTTGATGAAGTCTTCCAAACTCTTCTCTTTGAGATGACGAAGGTCCCCCTGGTATCCAGATACATGAAATACAGATGAATTCGACCACAGACAAGCTCCCCCCTACCTGGTAACCAGTTCAAATATCGGAACGGGCTGCCACCACTCCACTGCCATCCGGTATTGAATCCCAGACTGTTAAGTCCAATCCACAGTCCTGAAGTCAACGAACTGGTTAATCCTGCGTGACCAAAGCAAAACAGAAACAGAAGTCACATTCAGAAAAGACAATGGAATCAAAGTCAGAACTAAGCGCTCTTTAAGGGAGATATCTATCCTTTGCCATTCCTCATCTGCTTTAGGTACGATTAGGTTTGTTTTAAAGAATTAAACAAACCATTAAAACAGGGCCTGACACACAGTGTGTGCCCCATAGATGTAAGCTACCACCATTATTATTATTATTATATGTTGACGTAGGGTTGGCAAAAAGTGTGATTTCAAAACAAAATTCAAACTTAGTGTTAAAATATATCACTTAAAACGAATGAGCATCAGCCACAGTTTTTTTCTCTAATGTAATTTTGTAATTTTATGAGGCCAACTTTTTTAGTATTCCTATAGAACGCATCACTTCTACATGCTAAAGAGTTTAATTCTTCATTTCTCTGCACACATTGTCTGAAATGGTTATATATGTACTTTTGAACTTGGTTATAATAGAGGATGCACACTCACATTCAGTATTATGCTGGTATATTTTTTATTTTTCTATATTGAGGTCCAATTTGTTTTCCAGCCAGCACCAAAGGAAACCGGCCAAAACAATCAGAGTAACAAGCCAAATTTCACTTCCTATATCTTATTTCAGTTCTGTAAATCCAAATCCCGTGCATATGTAGGAACTGAGGATTAAGGAGAGTGTCCCCACATTTCTGAGGTTAGGAACGGAAGTGAGCATGGTGAAATGACTAGCGGGGGGTGAAGGGAGAGGGGCTGCTGGGAGGATGCCATTAGCCCCGCAGAGAGGGTGACATCAGATTGCCCATTCAGTATAAAAGTCCTGGACAAGAAGCTGTTGACCCCTGAGTTAAGGGTTCTCCATAGTGCTTTGGGGACCAGCAGATCCTTGCTGATTTTGTGAGGGAGACCCCGGCCAACTGAAATGGAAAGACAGCACAGAGTTCTAACTCAGCTATACTCCCCATGAGGCTGTAGGCAAGTTTTTTACGTCTCGCTCCTAGTCTGTTATCTCATCTATAACATGAGGACAATCACATTCATTTAGGAGGCAGGTGTGCACTTTAGAAATGAAGTCAAATGTCTGGCACATGTGAGCTGTTCAATAAATGACAGGTAATTTGATCTCAGGGTCATAAAAACAGGCTTACACGTTTAACATATAATTTTAAAATGATATCTACTTCTTACAATCTTCACATATAAGCAATCTTATCTTAAAAACGTAACTATTTATGGGTGCTTTTTTTTAAATTTAGTGGCATATTTTCCCAAATGGAGTAGATAATTCCCTTTGACACCGTTAATTTTGTAGATTCTTCCCTACTATATCCCAATAAATCCCACATGTCATGAATATCTTCCTTCCAAAAAAAGCAAAATTCTGTTTCTGTTTCTAAATTTCCTCATTGGACTTTTCCCCCATAAATACATGGTATTTGTTTACTTAAAAGCAGAAAATACTCCCAATCTCACTGGAGAAGTCATTCTTATCCAGGTTTCAGTTAAAAATGTGCTGACTGACATTCTGGAGGCTTGGATAAGATTTAAGTAGGAGTCCGAGGTGAACTAAGCCCCCGAGTCTCCTGGGGCTTGCAGGCCGTCCTGGGGGGCACAACAATAGCACGCGCTGATTAGGGAAGCACTTCCGGCAGCTGCAGCCTGATAGCCAGCTGGAACCGGAAATGAGTGCAGGGCCAGGCTGAGAGGCGGCCCTGCCCCGTCCCCTCTTCCTCTGTGCTGCTGAGGAGGGGTTACAGAGTAACCTGCATTCTGCCCCTTGGCTTCCAGAAGCCAAAAAAAAAAAAAACAAAACAAAACAAAAAAAAAAACAAAAAACACAAGCAAAACTTGTAAGAGTCAAGATAATGCAATCCAAAAACAGATTCCAAAAAAAACCAAAAAAACAAAAACAAAAGCCAACTGAAACCATTTCGACTCGGATTGACTTTTCTCTCCGCCGGGCAAGTGTGCACCAGGAACACCAGGGTTGGCTTAAACCATGTCTTCCTTAATCATCTGCATGACTTCCGCCGTGTGTCTTTCTGTGCTTTCTTCTCTCTCTCATTTTTGTACGTGGTTGTAAATGAGTAGAAAGGCCCCCAAACCAACCCAAAACAGAATAATTGAGTGGCCTGAGGCATACTCTCATCTTGGAGTCAGTGAGGTCAGGTTGCTTTTCTGTCGTCAGTCTCCTTAGAAATACCTGAGAGAATGGGGAGTGGCTGCCTACCCCGAGAGAAGGTGAGTAAATGTTCGGCTTGGTGCTCAACTATTGCAAGAAGTTATCTCCTTGCAGTGCAAGCCGTTCACGATTTAGTCCTCAGAAACGGACAAGCAGCAGACAAACACCCAGTTATGCTCTGTGTATTTCACAAGGTCGTGGCAAATACATGTACGTCACATTTTCCTACCAAACACAGAATGCAATAAACATCTTCAAATTCAATTTAAAAAAACTAGTGACTTATGAAAGAAATATGGTCCAGTTGTAAAGGAGCATCTGAAAAAAGCTGGAGGAAGTGAAGTCACAGAAATGCGACAAGGCCGGGGAGATGCTCTGTCCCTCAGATGGGTCACTCTCCCCTTTAACGGATGATGTTACTGAGGCATAGAAGTCTCAGGTGACCCCCCAAGCTCCCTCCCCCGGCTTCTCAGTGCTGGGACCCAGGTACTGTAGCTCCAGAGTTCATGCTCTTTCCGCTTGCACTCCACGCCCAGGGTCGAGTCAGATGGAATTTGCATGCACTGCTGACACAGCCGGTGCTAACAGTGTCTTGCCAAGCATGGTTCCCCCAAACACTTGCTCCAGAATCACCCAGAAGCTCGATGATATGCAGATTCCTGGACCCCATTTCACACCCAACGGCCTAGAATCGCTGGAGTTTGCACCCAAGCATCTTCCCTTTAGCAACATTCCCTGGTGATTAGTAAGCAACTTCACATTTAAGAACTACCACTCGTACTGTCTTAGACCAGATTGCTAAATAATTGTTCTGCTTGTGCTACATCATCATTGATCCATCAGCAAACATTTGTTGAGACTCTCATCCTTGGGAAGTTCTGTACAATTCTCTTTGGGAATGGGGACAAAAATATTCACAAGACAGTTCTCATTTTTAGCCATTTGCCCCTCTGATCCATTCTCCACACAGCCGTCAGTTTGCTTCCTTCACAGTACTTACTATAATTTGGGGGGGTTTTGTTGGTTTATTTTCTTATGTGTACCTGTTTTTCCCCATTGGACAGTAAGCTCCATGTAAACAGGACATGGCTGGCTACGGTGACCAGTGTGTCCCCGAAACCTAACATAGTGCTCTGAACACAGATAATAGTCATCTTGTTGAATGAATGAATGAATGAATGAAAAATGACAAATGAATGTATTTATAACCTTGCAGGTGAAGTGGAACGTATATGTAAATATTATAAAAGCAGTACACAAGAGAAATGCAGATGAAAATGGAGAATTCCATTTCAACTGTATTAAAACTGGGTATGAAGAATGGCATGGAAAAAAGATGTGGAGGTGAGGAAGTATGAGACACGGATGAGGACCCCAAAACTTGTCTTTTGTGAAGACTGTGAAATGCATGAAGAGAAACAGTAGTCAGTGAACTGATGACAGCCTTCAGACAGCCGTCAAAGGTGTTTTGTGAACGATCTGACGTGGAAACAGGAAGCCACCGTGGGTTTTTCAAACATGGTAGTCTCAGGATCAGAGATCTGACACTCTGGCAGCTGTGTCAGGGTGAACCGGAGGGAGGGGCATCTGGAGCAGGGAATTGGGGATGCTTTTTGTCCCCCACTCCTTTCTGGTCCCAATCTCTCTGTTCCCAAAAGTGGATTTTAGAAGCTAAAACAAATACTCTCCCTGTCAAGCCCACGTTAGCTCTTTCAATCTTCCTAATCCTATGAGAACAGAAGCTTAAAAAACCAACAGCATGCGATGTGGTAGAAAGGCTGTCAATAAGATCTGAAAGTCTGAGAGTTGGAGAGGCAGGAGGCACAGTACTGGACTTGTCCCTGCTCGTGGTGGCAGCATTTCATCTCATCATCGTGAACTCTGTAATGCTAACGGAAGGTCTTTGGCTTTGGGTTAGACCTGGAGTACTTGACCAGCATGGTATTCCTGTCTTATGTCCGAGAACGCCACCACTACTTAATTGTGGCATCACCTACTATAAGCCCAGATGAGTACTCAGAATCCTTCGCGGCACACGTTCTAGAGACTGTCCCCCTTGACAGAACACAAGTGGCCCTTGGGACAAACCTACTTGCCATTCCGGAGGTCTTTTTCAGGGTGAAAATTTGTCATCCTCTCTGTGCCACCTGTTTAGGGACCGATTCTATCATGATGTCTACAATCACTTGTGCCATCTGCATGTATGTCAGAGTTACAGAAATAAAATAATCACGTTCTTACTCACAACTTTTTCCTTTCATGTCAGTACCTGTGAGGTATGTTTGCTCGTGGATCTCTGTGATGCTCAAGAGCTCGGCATCCTGCTGCTGACAGCTCCTCCTTGCCTGGTGCCACGTCAAAGCCGATTTGGAATTTATCTGGTAGGAAATGCCAGTCAATGGATCTTTGGTCCACAAGCTCTCAATGCCCTCAACTGCAAAAGAAGTCAAGGGCAACGGACTGTTACACCTAGAAAAATCTTTCAGGGAACAGTACTTTTTAAACAATCCTAGTAGCATGGTTGCCTACAGTACAATATTTCTTTTCCCTTTCTTATCTCATTGTTTTCTTTTACTTATTTGTAAAGTGCCTACGAGATCATCTTTACTCCTGAAATGAAGAGGGGGAATTTTCGAACAATCAACCACATTGAATCTCTTCTGTGTGTCTAATGAAAGACAGAGGTGCATCGTCTCCCAATTTTTCCATTGGGGTATCAGATAGTTGATAAATGAAGCAACTAATACAAAGCCTAAGAATAAAGACATCAGCCCAACTTCCTTAATCTACAAAAACAAAATAAAGAGAAGTAAGAACATAAATATATTCTCCTCTCAGCAAATGCATACTACACCTGCAACATTCTACTTTGGTTGTTTCAGACCAATGACACAGGCACAGGAGGGGGAGGACATAATAGAATCCAAAGACACAAGTGACCTGAGCTTGCATTCAATGCTATCTATCACTCATTAGTGGTTTGACCTTAGTTATATTATTAACTTTTGGAGTCTCACATTTTCATGTCTAGAATATATTCAATATAGGTAGTTCCTGGCAATAGCAGATGCTGGTTGTGAGGTTTTCTTCCCTCAGAGTGAAAAAGTAAACATTTAAGCTTATTTTTCATTGATTATTTTACAGTCCCCAATGTACTCTATAAACTCAGTTATACTCTATGAAAGGCCAATGATATAGAGAGATACATCGTATTTGCAGCCTTTTACATATAAGATGCTCCAGCAGTTAGTCAGCAAATGAAATATTTTTGTGTGTTTCATGCTCTGACAATGTCTCTTGTTTTTTTAAATCCTATAAAATTCTACTTACAAGTCATCTGCAGTAATAATCTTTTCATATATTTGCAAGGAAAAGAGAGAGAACTGTGTAACTTCTCAAATTTTATGAAAAGAACTCAACTTGCTAAGAAAGTGCGTGGTTTCCCATAAGCATAGAGCATGTGCCGCCATGACTGTTTCTATCTGACAAGTAAGCAGCCTTCTTCATACACATACGGATCACGAATTATGATAAGACACTTGTGGTTCCATGGTGCACCAAAAAGGAAGATAAATAAATCAAAATTATGTTTATACAACAGCATGCAAGCTTTTAAGATGTTTGAAGTATAAAATCAACACGTATATTTAAATAAAAAATGAAGTTGAATCAGTGATGTTAAATTCAGAGTATCATGGCTGAGGCCATACCAGTTTAATGTCCAAATACATTCTTTTCCACATCAGTGAGATCATTCCATTGAGACTGTTTGAGGTTTACTGGAAGATGGACATGTTGCAAATAAATGTTTTTTATAAATTTGGAGGTTTTGATTATAAGGTGATTTTTTTAAAATGAGGTATAAAAATAAGAGGGGATTATTTTCTTGTCCAGGAATAGAGGAAAGGGATATAAATGACCAAAAACCAAAAAAAACCCAATTTGACTCTTCTATTCATTTAAACAAAGTATATTTTGCATTTAAAATCAAGGAATTAAAATCTATTTCTCAATGAATGTTGTTTTGCTGAGCATACGTCTCCCCAAATTGTCCAAATTCCCACAGTAAACCAGCACAACTGACGTTGAAAGCCAAAGTTGCAAGCTCTGGGGAATTGAAAGGGGTCTTTTCCTTTTCCTGTTCTCATGATATTTGAAAATAAATGTGTAAATGGAAGGAAAACAGTACAATAAACAATGCAAAAGACAATGAAGAGCAAATATGAAGTGTCACTCGGTCCATACTGGTACCTCATCTTCCTGTATTGCATCTGCTCATTTAAGGCTCATATAAAATAAATTGTTGTTTTGAAAGGAACACAAAGCAAGGAAAATGAAATAGATTGGGATATTGCAAAACCCTTTAAAAGAGGCGTGAAATATATAAAATGAGGTTTAGATTTTTAATGCATTTGAAATCAAATATTTTTTAAATTTTCTGTTGCCATTTTACTTTTAACAAGAGAAATATACAATTTTGTCTAGAAGACATGAATTAAAAGTAACAAGACTAAAAGATTATTCTAGAACATAGTCAGTATACCTCTCCAACACACATCAATCCTAGGTGGTGAATTTTTTTAGGGATTAGTGATTATTTGTCCTCCACTTAATGACTTATTAAGTAAGCACAGCATTTTATAACTCCTTCGTCAACGTTACCTAAGTTCAGGACCCTATAGATAGATCCATGAACTCTATACCCCTAAGAAATTCCATAATTTGGAAAATACTATTCCTACGAAGGAAAGGAAAGGAAAAAGACAGTCCTCAATCACTGAGAAACAAGCATTGCTTTATCTTAAGGAACACACAGCTCAATGTTCATTTCAGATAAAAGTATTTCTAATACAGAGATCAGATATTTATAAACCTTTCATGACAATCAAACCTTCCAAAGTTGCTAATAAGAAAGGCGAATATATTTGCCTCCCCCAGGAATGGGAAAACAGTGTCACTATGAATGAGAAACCTGTGAGTTTTGGTGGTTTGGGCCCAGAATAGAGGGGCTGCATACAGAAGAGAATTACAACATATGGGAAAACAAGTCCAATTTATTTTCACTGAGACGTTTAGGGACAGGGATATAAATGTTTAGAGGAAAGGGATAGAAGTGACAAGAAAAATTGCCATTTGACTCTTCATTTAAAGAAAGTGTACTTTGCATTTTAAATTAAGGCATTAAATTTAAATCAAAGGGCTTTGCAGTATCCCAATCTGTTTCATGTTTCCTTGTTTTGTGTTCCTTTCAAAACAACCTTTCATTTCAGATGAGCCTTAAATGAGCAGATTCCATACAGGATCACCCCCAGACGGGACCTAAGCACGATTCCCGGAATTCCGGCTTTCCCTTGAGAGACGAGCGTGGTTTTGTAAGTTGGACTGTTTTACAATACCGCTGGGAATCGCGGGGCTGTGTGTGCACGTGCGGTCCGCAGAGCTGAGGTGTAAGTAACACAACTGCAATCCGCATGGCCTCACCACCACTCCGGACCCCTCGGCTGTTCCTCGTCTGCGACCGCCCCTTTGCACCAGGAAGCCGTGACCCGTCAACACTGACGTGGCAGGAGGTCAAGGGGCAAGACGTTCAGGGGGGAGAATTGGAAGCGGGTAGCTGGCAGCAGGAGAAGAATGTAGGGCGATAGGAAAAGAGAAGCCAAAAGCTCTTGCTTTTCCTCCATCTTCAGCCCTGCCCCCGCCTCCTAGTTCAATGTCCTCTTCCACTCCCCCCAAACCTGCTGCCCTCTTCCTTTGTAGATTCTTGAGCGTGGCAAGAACACCCAGAATTCTTACATGCTAGCCCCTTCCCATCATGCAATGCCACTTATTTTGCATTTCTGCAATACTACTTCAGTTTTCATTTTTAAAACCCTTCAAGCATAGAAATAACCCACTTCCACTGGGCTCATTGCTGTGTTCAATTAAATGATACTCCTCCTAACTAAGTTTAAGAAGCGTATGATTACTGTCACCTTCGCAGTGAGGAGCCCTTTCCATTACGTTGACAACAATGTCTGGAGCTCCTCATACCTCTCTCTCCACAGGCTTGTGGCATTTCCCTTCTGTTTCTGATTTGTAGCTTAATAAGGGCACGTCACTGGAGGGTTGGGGAACGGCAAGCCTACCTCTGGTGTTAAGTATACGTTCAATCAGATAGAGCAAAACTTGCCTGGGTGTTTTAGAAAATAACTGACAGTAAAAGAAGAACTTGAAGCAAAGAAGTAGGTAGTTGGTGAAAATGGAGGGGGCATTGGATGCAGCCCAGGTCTGCGAGTCAGATCTGTATTCTAGTTTTCAGGCAAGATGGGTCACTATCTCCATTATAAAGCAGGGACAATGACATTATAACGAGTTTCAGAGGGGGGGTGACGCAATAATAAATGTAAAACAACTTTGGGAAAAAGGGTTCTAGATAAATGCAAGGTGTTATCACGTGTTGTAATGAAGTTACTTACATTTCAATGGGCAATATCCAAACAGCTTATCTGCATCATAATCTGTCGTGGTTCCACACCAGAGCCATCCGTCTGATCGCCCTGCGCTTGTGCAGTCCGCATACCACTTGTTTCCAAACTTGAATGGAAATGCGCAGGTTGCTCCATTTGCATTGCCCAGTAGTGTGTACATGGCTGAAAGAAGCACAATGACTTGCACTCAGAATGTGAGTCATGCTTCTGAACACCGACTTTCCAATAAGAAGCATACCAAAAGAATCGGCCTCACTCTTCTGATCACACTCAGTATCCCCATGCAGGGCATTCCTTATTTTCCTTCTCTCTGTACCCCGCTCCTTGCTGGGGACATGCAATAGTCTGCACTGAGAAATAACTCTACCCCCACTTCATTTCTGATGTCTTTTCTTCTTTCTTCTTGAAAGGCAAAAAGGAGTCAGCTCAATTGCCACCAGCTTGACCTGCATCTCCTCCACAGAAGAGACCATCCTTCCACATGGTTGGAAGCACAGAATTACAGAGTCTTAGATTGCAAATAACCGTATAGCTGTGTAACCCAAACACACAATCAATACTTAATCTGCTCCAATCACTTCCAGTCCATCCAGTCCCCACTTGAGTCCCTCAACCAAGTAGGAATTTGAGTATAACTCTAATCTACATCATGGAAGGAAATCATTCCCAACCATTAGATACCATCTATTAATATTGTCCTTTTTAAAAATTGAATTTACACAGATCAAATCAGGAAGCTCTGAGTTCATTTAGAAAGAAAAATTTTTTTTTTTTTTTTTTTTTGCTTTTTGGTATGTGGGTAGCTCCACTGACTGGGAATCGAACCCAGGCCGCAGCGCTGACAGCGCGAGCGCCGAAGCCTTAAGCCACTGCACCATCAGGGAACTCCCCTAGAAAGAAAAATTTTACAAATACAGAATCACTCTTGATTATGGTTTGGCTGCTCCTAAAAGGATGAGAGAAGCTTAAATCTCCATTGACAACACACCACTCACCTCACTGAAGTCTCCATGATGTTTAAAGTCTCTACCTTTGTAAGGACACTCCCTTTGGGAGATAATGACCCTCTATATTGAAGTATTTAACCTCTTGCCATCAGTTGATATTCAGAAAGTCTTTTCTTAATTAAGTTTTATAAATTCTATGACTTTAGAATGTTCTTCAAAGACATCTTAAAAGTCATTTAGATGATATAAAGGTTGTAAAATGTGTCACACAGTACCTAACATCTATTAAGAGCACAATAAAAGGAACTTTCTTCTCTCCTTTTCTTTCCCTTTACTCATATTATTTCCAGTCCTCCTTAAAAGCTAGGTTTATTTTCAAATACCTCAAAATTACTTTTTTTCCCTCTCTCTCTGAATTAGCTAGTTCACGTCTAGCTTTTCCCCCCACTAAGTTACAGGACTAGTTTTTTCCAAATCATATATCGTAGAAAGAACATGCTGGATTCAGAAACAGTAATGCCACTCTGAAGGAAACCTGTTACAACTCCCTCAGGGCTGGTTGCACTGTTCATCGAATTAGCCGAGGAATTTTCAGTGCTGGATCTGGAGATGTCAGTCAGAAATGGGCCTGTCAGGACTCACTCGATTTACGTAACAAAGCACTGATGAGGCCAAAAGAACCAAGCTCCCCACCCAGCTACTTCACTGACCAATCAGGCAACTGCTGCCAATTCACTGTTCTTCTTGGGGTCCAAACTTCCCCAAACCCCTTAGGTCCTTCCAAGACTACAGTTCTGGTTCTAGTGTTCTGAAACAACCCCTGGGCTCAGCCAGTTTTCTTTGGAGACTCAACATATATTCTTCCTGCATTGTCCTCAGTTCTCATGTACATTCCAATGACTGGATTCCAAGTCACTCTGAAGGGCTAGGTCTTCTACAGGAAGGCCTTCAGTACAGGGAGAAAGGTGGAGAGTATGCAAAGTGTGGTCAATGGACCCTCTGCATTCAGCAAGCCAGGTGTTCATAAGAATAATTCAACAACTTCCTAGGTCCTGCTCTCAATATGGTAATTTAGAATTGCAGTGGGAGGGGGATCTTGGGATCTGCATTTTTAACAGCTCCCCAGGTAGTTCTTAAACATATACAAGTTTGAGAACCCCATGCATATTTTTCTCAAAAGCCAACAGAAGAACAGAAAGGGGAGAGGGGCTACAAACCCTCAGTGATATACTTTAGAACAAAACAAGAAGTCCGACGTCTTAGCACCAATCTTCCTTGTATTGAATCCTTCAATTAGGACTATTGTCCTGTTCAGGGCATTTGACTCAGTCAAGCCTGGTTCACCCTTATGTGCTATGAATTTCACCCTGTCATTTTCTAAACATACATTATATTCACTAACGGCCTTGGAATAACCAATTCCTACTCTCTGTCCTCTTAATGCAGAAGCAAAATGGAAACCTGACACATTACCACCTTGCAAAAATCTGCTCTGCTTAGCTCCTTAAGGTCAACTTTGCATCCTCAATAACCTAGTAATTCTAGAAACAGGTCATCTCTGGCCCCCAAAAGCTAGCCCTTTCTCTGACCTTAAGGTTGTTCTAGATAACACTTAACAATAACCAAGAGTGGAGACCTGGAATGTGGTTATAACATCAACGGACTGAAGAAACCTTTCTAAAGGGCTTCAAGTTGTTCTTTATTTTTATTATCTTTCTTTTTTTTTTTTTTTAATTTTTTGATGCAGCCACCAGAGAATGAAATATGGCCAAGAGAAGAGAAGATTAAACACTCTGATTTTATCTAAGCTTCAAGAGCTTAAGGAACTAACTGCATATAAAAATTTTTCCCACCCCACTGGTGGTACCACTTTTGAAAATTGCTGACTATACCCATATATGCTGCATGTTAATTTATAAATTTATTCCACAGCGTTTCAACTCATCTGATTACTGTAGTCTCTAAATATACATAAGGTAAAAGTATCAGCAACATTTTGAAATCCACAGTGTCAAAGAATGCCAAATTTTCATTTTAGGCAATCTGACTCGGCAAAGAATGTTGTTCTGTTCGTCATTTCTGCAGGGATAACTTAGACCAAAGAGAAAGAAACATTGCTAAATTCATTTATCACTACAACCATATCACATCCAACAGGAGGCTTTCAGTCAAAGACTACAGTGAAATTTAATTTGTAAAACTTGCAGCCCATAGTGAAAAAAAACAAAAACAAAAACAATCTCAGCCAAAGTTAAAAACAAACGTCTTCCCATTCACTACAAATGGCTAACGTATTACTGAGGATTTGTTACCATATTTCTTTACTGTCACGTTCTTACAGAGCACAGAACAGTTCAAAACACAAAGGTAATCAATCAATTAACATTTCTAGTCCAGACTAAACAAGAATACGCTTGTGTTCTTAAATTTGTGTCCAACTAAGACGATAAGAAAGGTGAAGAAATGTCCTGCTTCTTACCTTCATAACCTCTGGAGCACAGATCGTCTGTGGTTCCGTAGATCTTCCATCGGCTCCACAAGCCCGATCCCTTGTAAAGCATAATATTCTTCTCCTGTCTATTACCATAGTTGAAAAACAAATCTTCTCCCTTGATCCCCAAAAGTGTGTCGTTCTTGCACTCCCATTTCTGAAATTCGCTCTTCAAGTCACAGGCATAGAGCGTGATGGCAACCCAATCGGTTTTTGATGGCACCCCCAAGCATAACTTAAAGGCAACACTCATGATCTGGGAATCGGACACCCATCGGAACTTCTGGGCTTCACTGTCCGGGTTGCAAACTGCTGTTTGGACGGCACTGGGGTTTAAGGCTTCCACACAGCGCTTGTGATCTTCATTATATATTAAAAACTGCCTTGTATCTGTTAAAAAAAGAAGAAGAAGAAGAAGAAAGAAAGAAAGGATGTTTAAGTGAACACATGTGACAAAGACAGTATTTTTCGGTCAAAAATTCCTAACGTTCCCATTTCCCTAAAGAACTTAGGATCACAGGAAAAAGGGTAAAGTTGGCTCTGCCTAGGCCAGCTCAGCTCCCTCTGGGGGGACCCCAAGGCTGGAGAGAGAGACAGGGGTGAGGGACCTCTCTCAGAGGCACGTGGCTATGTGGACAATCATCTGGAAATCTTCAAGATGTCCTCATTCATTATGAGGAGCACTGTGAAAAAGGCTACCTTCAATGCACACTCATTGTAAGTGGTGTAAACATGAAGAGAAAACAGGAAAAGAAATAATACCCAACAGAGAAAAAAAAAGGATGTTCATATAATAAGCCATAAAATTAAATACATGTATATCCTGGAATAGAATTTTGATACCTGACTCATCCCTGCCCTCTTTAGGATAGATGAAACTTAGATTATTCTAATTATAACATGAGGGAAGTTTTTTATAACTTAGAAAATAGTTTTAGTTTAGAAAATGTTACCTTCATTTTAGAGCCAGAAAAATTTCTAACTAAGTGTTTCCTGGGTAGTCCAGGTCTGGGCAACTAGAGTTTTTTGCTTTGTTTTGTTTTCCTTTTTAACAATAGGTTACTTAGAGACCGACCATCTAGAGATAAATCAGTATCTGTTAAAGAATTTTAAATTTTGATTCATTGGCATATTCAGTCTACCCTTTGTATAAACAAGATACAAAAATGGACTTAAAAGTGTAATATTTATGAAGTTTGCAGTGAAGTTTAAGTAACTGTAAATTTTATATCATTTAAAGTAACATTTATGAGAATAACTTCACAAATAACTACCTTTTATACTTATAATTTAGGGCTGGTGATTTAAATAAATATAGATAGATGGTTCATACTTAGAGTACATATCTGCTAGCTGGCAAAACTCAACTTCCTCTTGGCAAAAAAAAAAAAAATAGAAAGAAAAGAAAAGATGTAGTAAGCATATTTTTTTCCTTACATCAAAATTGAATAAATGTAAAGGTTTTTCTTTTTTGTTTTAAAAATTTTTTAAGAATAGACAAATGAATTATTTTAATTTCGTGACATATATGTCAGTTAAACATTTCTTGTGAAGTTCTACTAAATTCCTTCTACTTAAGCGGTTCTCTCAAAATGAGCTGGTAGTACTGCAGAGGTTTGAGGGTCTGACTAAATGTGCACATCATTTCTAATCAAATCACACCAGTGAAATACAACAAAGTATCAATAGTACCACCAGCAGAGCCCTTCACTGTTTTACACAGCACTTTTACAAGCCAAATTCTTTCATTTTCCTCAACACCCACAAGAGGTGAGCACCACTTACACCCTGAGGTCAGTTTTTGGACCATCAACGCAGACTTTATTGGATCTTTGCTCTCACTTGTGAGAGCCCTCCTGCCTCTATCTTGTCCAGGTCCCTAATTCAATGCTACTTTGAACTTCTGCCTGGGTTCCTGGGCTGGGTTCCTCATCTCTGCTGGTCTGATTTCTTGTAATTGGGACTTAATAGAGACTGAATTCAGACCACCTGCTTCTGTTGGCTTCCTTGGAGTTGACATCTGTCAACCCAACATGCAGTGCTGGACTGAATCTCCTCCTATCTAGCTGAATTCCTGCCTGGGCTTGATCTCATTTTGCTGCTGCCCACAGTCTAGCATGACAAAACGAGTATTGTTCTACCGGCAATACAATTAGAATTTTAATACTATGATCGTTTGTTCACAATAAAACAGAAAGTTAAAAAATAAAACTTAAAAAATGTTCTTATAATAATTTACTATACACAAATGTAAATCTAGGCTCCTTTAATCTAAAAAGTAATGAAAGCTGAAAATTTTGTCATGTGTATCTATAAACTGAACTATACTCTCCTTTACATTTAATTTGTGTTGGCTCTTTCACCTATTGCTTTCCTAGCTAGACTTATCTTCCCCCTTTCAGATAGTTTTGCTCAATAACATCTCATCATCAATAATAAATGTATCTTACATTTCATACTTCAGTCATTTGATTGTATTGTCAAGCAGCCAATACTTCTTTTTTTTATTTTTATTTTTTTCAATACTTCTTAATGCCCATATTCAGTCAACAAACCAGTTGGTAACCAGCCATTGAAATTAAGGTGCCTGACACCTGGACTTGGCATATCCAGTACCTCTTGCTAAGCATCCCCAAGCCCAGCACTAGTGGCTACTGGCCTCAGTTTGCAGTTTAGCCCCTCTCAGGCACCTCCAAGGCCAGCATGGGTGGTGGTCATCTATAGATCACTTTGTGGCTCATACCAGGTGGCCCTGGGCAGGGCACTGGTGAAGGCTAAACTTCCCAAGAGGCCTCAGAGCCGGCACACCTAGTAGTTGGGTTTGGACCCAGCAGGAGCACCACCAGGGCATCTTCTCAGATGACACACCCAATGGACAGATGGCAGGCACCAGAGCCCTGCTAACGTGAATCCCGCTCTATAGGGTCAGCCCCTGTGCTGCAGTTCCTCCACTATAGGCACAGTGTATCTTCTCAAACAATGAGCCTGAGGGTCAATCCTTCCCACTGACATGCAAACATCAACCAAAGCTCAACTATAACAGGAGGGCACACACGACCCACACAAGTGATACATCTGAAGCACCCAGCTCTGGTGACCAGGGAGATGGCATCACTGGGCACCACAGGACACCTACTATGTAAGGCCATTCTACTTAACACAGGAGGTATAGCAGCCCTACCTAATACATAGAAACAAACACATGGGGGCAGCCAAAATGGGGAGACAAAAAAATATGTTCCAAATAAAAGAACAGAACAAAGCTTCAGAAAAAGAACTAAACAAAAGGGAGACAAGCAATTTAGCAGATGCGGAATTCAAAACACTAGTTATTTGGATGATCAATGATCTCAGGGAGAATTTTAACAGAGATAGGAAACATAAAAATAGAGACAAAAATATAAAGAAAAGTCAGAAATAAAGAATATAATAAGTGAAATAAAAAATACATTAAAAGGAATCAACAGTAGGTAGTTGAAACAGAGGATCAAATCAGTGATTTGGAAGACAAGGTAACAGAAAACATCAAATCAAAACAAAACAAAAAAAATCCAGAAAAATGAGAATAGTTTAAGGGGCCTCTGGTACAACATCAAGTGTACCAACACTCACATCATAGGAGTATCAGAAGGAGAAGAGAAAAAGCAAGGAATTGAAAACCTATTTGTGGAAATATTGACTGAAAACTTCCCTAACCTTGAGAAGGAAACAGACATACAAGCCCCAGGAAGTACAGAGAGTCCCAAATAAGATGAACCCAAACAAGTTCACACCAAGACCTATTATAATTAAGATGGCAAAATTTAAAGAAAAGAAAAAGAATCTTAAAAACAGCTAGAGAAAGGTAGTTAGTTACCTGAAAGGGAGCTCCCATAAGCCTGTCAGCTGATTTCTCACCAGAAACTTTGCAAGCCAGAAGGGACTGGCATGAAATATTGAAAGTGATGAAAAGCAAGGACCTACAACCAAGATCACTTCACCCAGAAAAGCTGTCATTTAAAATGAAAGAGATAAAGAGCTTCCAGACAAGATAAAGCTAAAGGGGTTTATCACCACCAAACCAGTATTACAAAAAATGTTAACAGGACTTCTTTAAGAAAAAGAAGAAAAAAAGATAAAAAAAATATGAATAACAAAGTGGTAATAACTAATATCTATCAACAATTACTTTCAATGTAAATGGATTAATTGTTCCAATCAAAAGACAGAGAGTTGCTGAATGGATAAAAAAACAAAACACACATGCTGTCTACAAGAGACTCGCTTCAGATCAAAAGACACACAGACTGAAAGTAAAGGAAGGAAAAAAGGTATTTCATGAAAATGGAAATGAAAAAAGAAGCTAGGGTAATAATACATATACCAGACAAAATAGACTTTAAAACAAAGGCTATAACAAGAAACAAAACAAGGACCCAGTAATCCCCCTTCTGGGTATTTATTGGAAGAAAATCAAAACACTACTTTAAACTGACATGTGCATCCACCTGTTCATTACAGCATTATTTACAATAGCCAAAATATGGAGGCAACCTGGGTGTCCATCAATGGATGAATGGATAAAGAAGGTACAAACATACAATGGAGTATTACCCAGCCATAAAAAGAAATGAAATCTTGCTATCTGCAGCACCATGGATGGACCTAGAGGGTACTGTGCCAAGTGGAGGAAGTCAGACAGAGAAAGACAAATGCCATATGATTTCATTTACATGTAGAGTCTAAAGAATAAAATAAATGAAACAATAAAACAGACACAGACTCATAGATAGAGAGAATATTTTGACAGTTAGCAGATGGGATGGGGTGTTGGAAGGGTAGGTGAAAAAGGTGAAGGATTAAGAAGTACAAATTGCTTGTTACAAAACAGTCATGGGGATGTAAAGTATAGCATAAGGAAGTGTAACAGCCATGTATGGCGTCATATGGATACTAGATTTATCAGGGTGATCACTTCATAAGACATATAAATGTCTAATCACTATGTTGCACATCTGAAACTAATGTAATATTGTATAGCAACTATTATTGAAAAATAAAAAATGAAAGTTGAGATGCTTAAAAAAATCAAGTTAAGATGCTTCAAAGTCTTTATGCGGTGTTCCTCTTTCAGATTTTAAAACTTATTTGATTTTATTTCACATACTTAATTTTCATCTGTAGTTTTATCTTAATTCTACCCTAAATACAGTGGTATTTAACGCACAAGCATCCAATCTTCTCTTTCTCATTAATGGCACCATCATCCACCCAGAACTGTAAGTCAAAAGCCTAGGAGTCATCCTGAATTCTCAGCTTTTCTTCACTTTGTAGGACAAAAGCAGATTCTATTGGTTTTACCCCTAATTTTATGTGTCAACTTGGTGAGGTCACAGTACCCAGATATTTGGTCAAACATCAGTCTAGATGTTGTGATGAAGGATTTTTGTTGTTGTTGTTGTTGTTTTGATGAGACTAACATTTGAATCAGTACACTGTAAATAAAGCAGATTTTCCTCCATACTGTGGGTGGGCCTCATCCAATCAGTTGAAGGCCTTCAGAGAAAACAGACTGCCTTTGGGCTTGAAGTGCAATATCAACTCTTTCCTGAGTTTCAAGCATGCCAGCCAACCCTTGTTTTGGACTTGCCAGCCTCCATGATTACATGAGCCAATTCTTTAAAAATCTCTCTAGAAAGAGAGATTGATAGATAAACAAACAGATAGACAATAGATAGATAATAAATAGAAAGACAGATGATAGATAAATTAGACATACAGACAAAAGGTACACAGACACACACACACACACACATACACACACACACACACACACACACACCTACTGGTTCTATTTCTCTGGAGAAAACTGATTAATACATACACCTTAACCCATTCTTTTATCTGCACCTCCAAGCCAACATGGTCTTGCTCTGATCTTCTTCTCCTTGAAGTGGAATCACCAAAAATGATAACATCTGACCTCCCACTTTCCTGGATGAGATGAACCTAACTTGTCACCTGTCTCCAAATTGCAAAACAAACTAATGTAATGGATAGCTTCCACTTAGCTATAGAGGGAGTCAAATTTCTTCGTTTCTGCAATCTCTTGAGCAGATTGCCTGTAATGTGAATGCGTATTCAATAATAAAATTGTTTCCTTTTCTTTCTTCTTTGCAGATAGGTTTTCTAGGTTGGAAAAAGATTTTGTGTTAAATTATAATTCCCCCCCCCAAATTTAAACCCTTCAAAAGTGTACTACACGCAGGGGAAAGAAATAACCAGCCTCCACGTCCCAGTTCACAAGACGGGGCATGATCCAGCCCTCTGCCCTCACCTCCTCCCTCATGCTCTCTCACCACATCCAGCCACGGCGCCTTTCTGTTCTTCAAACACCTCAAGCTCATTTCCATTTTAGAAGCTTCATATTTCCAGTTCCCTCTTCTTGGGATGCTCATTAAGGTCCCAGCTCACGTGTCAACTCCTTACCAAGTTTACTATTCTAATTTTATTTTTATTTTCTATATAGCCCTCATACCAGAGTTAAAATATATTTGTTTTTAAATTTTGTTTACTTATATTTTGACTGTGTCCTGCTACTGGAATGTAAATTCCACAAGTGGAAAGACTGCAGCTTTCTGGTTCAGTACAGTATTCTCTCTTTTTGAAACGTAATACTCTCTCAACAATTAATAGTTAGATGAATAAATATTATTGAACTTTATTTTATGAAAAAATAAGGAATATTTATTAAATCTGAAGCATCTTTACTAGCAACCCAGATACATTATTTTATTTGGTAATTGTTTAATAATGATGGGTCATTTAATATTACTTTTCCCCTTAAAATTTCTTTTTACCAAAGAGCAATTTATAAATGTTTATACTTATGAAAGGAGAACTTGGAAATGAAAAGCTTCTATTTCAATACCAACTTATCTATTCTTGTTTCCTTTATTTATCTTTGACATTAGGAAGCAGTGCAAGTTCGATATTGCCTTTGCCAGACAATACAAGGAAATGTAAGATTATCTTTTTATGGTCCTACATTCATACATTATTCTTCTCCCCAACTAGTCAACAAGTCATTTTGCTTTTATCATTGTTTCTGTGCAATGTGTCTGATTTTAAATGTCATCTTTCTTCCTGTTAAAGTGATTCAAGGCTTTGACCAATAGGAAACTTGTGGCATTTTTGCCACTATTAGTCACACCAATGTTTTATATGTTTAAATATTCTAATTTTTGTTTATAATAATTTATATTGTTGTGATAGAAATGTCGCAAAAAAGCTGAACAGATGAGGACAGTTGGATAGTGATATTCATTTCTTTGCATTCTCATTTATGGGCTCGAATATGTGTGTGTGTGTGTGTGTGTGTGTGTGTGCGCGTGTGTGTGTGCGTGCATGTGCATGTGTGTGTGTGTGTGTAATATACATCAGAAATTTATGTACAGAATCAAAGAGACCCTCCTTCCATCTTAACACGATCTTACTAGTCTCATATTATTTTTCAATAACTATGTGCCAGGCACCAGGCTGGAGATGATGCAAAGACAAATGAGAGAGAAGTTCCCTACCACATTGAGCTCAGTTCAGCTGTGGTTAATTCAAGGGCAGAAATATCAAAGGTCAAAATGCAGTGAGGAAAGAAGCCATAAGTTTTAACCCAATATCTCAGGTTAAAAATAACTGAGCTCCCAGAGTGAGATTACCAAATAACCAAGAGAAAATATTGTAAGACGCTACAATGACACCAACTGGGAAGAGAAAGAAGGATCTCTTCATATTTGCCAGTAAAAAGTCCACATGCCCAGAAAAAGAAACACATCAAGTACAATGAACACCTTAGGGTCCAAGGCCACTCAGAAAGAAAATAAAATATCTCCAGGAAAGGAACTTATAGATTTGGAAATACATGATCTAAATGACACAGAATTCAAGAGTGCAGTTCTTAAGATATTCAGAGAGCTTAAAGAATGTTGGCTCAGACACAGCTAAATTATCTCAGAAAGGAAATCTGTGAGCAAAAAGAACACTTCAACAAAAAAAAAATTGAAACTATAAAGAAGAATCAAATAGAAGTTCGGGAGATAACACAAAAAAATAATTGAGAAATGAACTCACCAGCATAGGAAACAGGGCTGACCAGACGGAGGAAAGAATTAGTGCTATTGAAGACAGAAATATTGAAATGTCACAGAAGAAAGAAGAGAGAGATTCAAGAGTCAAAAGAAATGAAAGAGCCAAGAACTATCTGACTCCATTAGAAAGAATAATATTAGAATAATAGGAATGGGGCAGAGCAGAAATCCACAGAGAGCTTATTCTAACGAAAAGTAGATGAGAACTTTCTCATGGAAAGCACTGGAACTCCAAATTCAAAAACAAAACAGGACCCCTCACTACCTGGACTCTAGCAAATCTTCTCCGAGGAACATAGTACTAAATATGTCAAAAATCAATGACAAGGAAAGAATTCTTAAGTCAGCCAGGACTTATAACCCTTACAGGAAAGCCTATCAGGCTATCATCAGACTTCTTACCAGAAACCCTATAAGCCAAAAGGGAGTAGAAGTAAATATTCAAAATATTAAAAGAGAGAAACCACCAGCCAAGAATAATTTATCCAGCAAAATTATCCTTTACATATGCAGGAGGAATAAAGATCTTTGCAGACAGAAAGAAGCTGAGGGAATTCTCCAGCACAAGGCCAGCATTTCAGGAAATACTGAAGGAGGCTATTTAACCTGAAACAAAAAAACCAAAATAAATGGGAAAGAGTTGGGACAACACAAAAGAAAAAAAATGGAGGAAGCAATGGTTATAGGAAATTCTCATATATCAATCATCATCCTAAAAGTAAATGTACTGAACTCACCAATAAAAAGGCACAGAGCAGCAGATGGATTTAAAAACAAAACCCATCCATATGCTGTCTCCAAGAGACACACCTCAGCCATAATGACAAACACAGACTCAGTGTGAAAGGGTGGAAAACAATATTCCAAGGAAATGGAATCCAGAGAAAAGCAGGAGTTGCCATAGTGACATCTGACAAAACAGACTTCAGGACAAAAAAGGTAATAAAAGACAAAGATGGACATTTTGTAATGATAAAAGGGATACTACAATAACAAGAAGACATGACACTCATTAATATACATGCCCCCAATCAGGAAGCACCAAAATTTACAAAGCAACTACTAACAGATCTAAAAGGAGAAACTGATAAAAACACAATTATTGTAAGGGACTTAAACACTCCCCTAGCAGTCATGGACAGATTATCCAAACAGAAAATAAATAAGGAAATATCAGCTTCAAATGATAAATTACAGCAATTGGACATAATTAACATTTACAAGACATTTCATCCTACAACACAAGACTATACATTCTTTTCTGGTGCACATGGAACATTCTCAAGGATAGACCACATGCTAGCCTCAAATCTAGCCTCAAAGCTAGCCTCAGCAAATTCAAGAAGATTGAAATCCTACCAAGTGTATTCTCAGACCACAAATCTTTGAAATTAGAAATTAACTGCAAAAATAAAGCAGAAAAATATCACATATACATAGAGATTAAAACAACATGTCATTAAAAATAATTGGATGAAAGAAGAAATAAAAGAAAAGATCAAAATACTTAGAAACTAATGAAAATGCAACGTCTCAAAATTACTAGGACACAGCAAAAGCAGTAATAAGAGAAAAATTTTGTATCATTATAGTCCTATCTCAAGAAACAAAAAAAAATAACAAGTAAACATCCTAACATCCCATCATAAAAAAACTACAAAGTGAACATCAAAAACAAACAAAAAAATGAAACCCAAAGTCAGCAGAAGAAAGAAATAATAAAAATTAGAGCAAAACTAAACAAAATTGAGAACAGAAAAACAACAGAAAAATGTAATGCAACAAATAGCTGCTTCTATGAAACTGACAAACCCTTGCTAGGCTCACCAAAGGACAAAGAGAAAAGACACAAATAACCAAATTAGAAATGAAAGGGGAGAAATTACAACTGATACCATAGAAATACAAAGGATTATAAGAAAACATTATGAAAAGCTTCATGTCACCAAATTTAACAACCTAGAAACATAGTGTACCTATACTGAACCAAGAAGAACTGCATAATCTAAATAGACCAATCAATAGTAAAGAAATTGAAACAATCATCTGAAACCTCCCCAAAGGCAAAAGCCCTGAACCAGATGATCTCACCACTGAGTTTTATCAAGTATTCAAAGAAGTAGTAATGCCTATCTTCCTCAGACTCTTCCAAAAAATTGAAGATGAGGTAATACTTCCCAATTCATTCTATGAGCCCAGTAATACCAAAGCCTAGTAAAGGTAACACAAAAAAAGAAAACTATAGACCAGTATCTCTGATGAATACAGATGCAAAAATCCTAAAGAAAATACAACAATGCATTAAAAAGATTATGCACCACGATCAAATGGGATTCATCCTAGGGCCACAAGGATATTTCAACATATGCAAATCAATCAATGTGATACACCACATAAACAAAATAAAAGATAAAAATTATATGATCATATCAATTGATGCAGAAAAAGCATTTGACAAGATCCAACATTCATTTATGATCAAAACACTGAATAAAATAGGTATAGAAGGAAACTACTTCAACATAATAAACATCATATATGACAAACCCTCAGCTAATATCATACTGAAAAGCTGAAACCTATTCTCCTAAGATCAGGAACAAAACAGGGATGCCCCCTGTCACCACTGCTATTCAATATCATACTGGAAGTTCTAGCCAGAGTAATCAGGCAAGAGAAAGTAATAAAAGGTATCCAAATTGGGACAGAAGAAGTTAAACTGTCACTATTTGCAGATGACATGATTCTTTACTTAGAAAACTCCAAAGACTCCACCAGAAAACTATTAGAAAACAATAAACACATACAGTAAAGTTGCAGGATACAAAAATCAATGTACAAAAATCAATTGTGTTTCTATATACCAACAACCAAACTTCAGAAAAAGAAATGAGAAAATCAATACCTTTAGTGATTGCAATAATAAGAATAAAATACCTAGGAATTAGCATAGAATGTGAAGGAATTATAGATTGAAAACTGTAAGACACTATTAAAAGAAATTGAAGAAGACACAAAGAAATGGAAACCTATTCCGTGTTCATGGATTGGAAGACTCAATATTGTTAAAATGGCCAGATTACCTAAAGCAATATACAGATTTAACCCAATTCCCATAAAAATCCCACAGACATTCTTTCAAGAAATAGATTTAAAAATTATCAGATTCGCATGGAACAACAAAAGACCCTGAATAGCCAAAGCAATCCTATGTAAAGAGAATAACTCTGGAGGTACCACACTCCCTGATTGCAATCTAGACTATTACACAAAGCACCCATAATCAAAACAGCTTGGTATTGGCAGAAAAACGGACACACAGACCAATGGAACAGAATCAAAAACCCAGAAATAACCCACAAATATGTGGACAAATAACTTTTGACAAAGGAATTAAAAATACATAATAGGGAAAAGAAAACCTCTTCAAGTGCTGAAAAAATTGGAAAACGGCATGCAAAAGAATGAATCTGAACTGAGAACTGTTACCGTCTTCCAAAATTAATTCAAAACAGATTAAAGGCCTCCACATAAGACCCGAAACAATAAACTGTACACATGAAGACATCTTATAGACCTTGTGTTCAGAGAGGATTTTATGAACCTGACCTCCAAGGTAAGAAAAGTTAAAACAAAAATAAATGAATGGGACTATATCAAACTAAAAACTTCTGCACAGCAAAAGAAACCATCAGCAAAGCAAAGAGACAGCCAACTGAATGAGGGAAAATATTTGCAAACAACACCTCTGATACAGGGCTAATATTCAAAATATATAAAGAACTCACATGACTCAACAACACGACTCAACAACAAAAAGAAAAACAAACAATCCAATTACAAGTGGGCAGAAGACCTGAACAGACACTTCTCCCACGAAGAAATACAAATGGCCAGCAGACATGTGAAAAAGTGCTCATCCTCATTAGCTCTCAGGGAAATGCACATCAAAACCACAATGAGAGACCACCTCACACCTGTGAGAATGGCTGTTATCAACAAGACAAGGAATAACAAGTGCTGGAGAGGATGTGGAGAGAAAGGAACTCTGGTACACTGCTGGTGGGAGTGCAAACTGGTACAACCACTGTGGAAGGCAGTGTGGGGGTTCCTCAGAAAACTGGGAATGGAGTTACCATATGACCTGGCAATCCCCCTTCCGGGATCTCCCCAAAGAATTTGAAAACCTTAATGTGCAAAGACTTAGTACCCCAGTGTTTACTGCAGCACTTCACAATGGCCAAGTCATGGAAACAACCAAAGTACCCTGCGACAGACGACTGGATAAAGGAGCTGTGGTACAGATACACAATGGAATATTACTCAGCTGTAAGAAAAGATGAAATATTGCCATTTGCAACAAAATGGATGGACCTGGAGACCATCATGCTTAGTGAAATAAGCCAGACAGAAAAAACCAAGATCCATATGACTTCATTCATACGTGGAATATAAAACTGAAAGCAATGAAGAAACAAACACTCAAGGACACAGTCAATAGTTTAGTGGTTCCCTGGGGACAGGGAGGGAGCAGGTAGGAGAAGAGGGAGGGGACTCAAATACATGGTGATGCAAAGAGAACAGACTCTGGGTGGTGAACACATAACACAACACTTAGATGATGTATTGTAGAATTGTACATTTGGGACCTATGTAACTTTTACTAACCAATGTCACCCCAATAAATTTAACAATAAAAATAATAACTGACATCCAGTAACATGGATGTGAATTTTCTTTTAAGTATGTTATTTAAGTAAATTATGCTGTAACACTGAACAAGGAATTACAATTCCAGACTTACTGGCAAAGAAAATCGGATTATTAAAGGTGACTATTTAGAGATATACTTCGTATATACTATATTCCTTCATATATTTTTACACTTTCCCCACTATCAATAAATAAAATAAAAATCAATACATTAAATAAAGGAAAGAAAAGAACTTCTGGAAGATAGAGAAGGCAGAATACGAGGGAAGCAGAGTGGGTATTTCGTAGCTGATCCCGTCAGAACTCCCCTTATGTCTTCTTGCCTTTTGCTGTTTCAGGGCCTGGGAGGTCCACTCCCCAGGGTGAGCGCCACACTGCTGGGCACGGGGGTCTTTTGTGACCATGAGAGCCCCAATGCCCACATGCTGCAAAGACGAGAAGGGTCAGAGAACTGATGTCCCCCAGGAGAAGCATAGTACTTTCCCAGTAACCAACGGGAAATGACGAGCAACCACCCAAGTCCCTTGCACCCTGGGTGGGTTGATTCTGTGACACGTTGTCCCCAGAGCACCCAGCAGGGCTGAGCTCCAGCTGTCCACAGTGGTCGCTGGCTCCTTAATACACCCTTTACCGGTACCTTCCCATCTGGTCTCACCTCTCCCGTCCCCTGCCCAGATTTCCTGGGACCAACTCCCCAGTAAACTACGTCACTCAAATCACTGTCAGAAGTCAGTGACTTCAGCCACCCAAACTAAGGAACGTGTCCATGAGCCTCAGTCAATGAGCCTAAGACCTACACATTTCCCCAAAGAACGGAAATTAAGTGAAAAACAAATATTTATCATGTAGCTAGTATGTGCAATAAATAAATAAATAAAATAATAATAATAACCGAGGCCAAGTGCTGGGGGCCCGGGGAAGACGGGGATCACAGCGTTTGCAATACTGAACAAAAGAATGAAGGAGAAATCGACAATTTTATTTTTCATTTCAATCATTCATTCATTCACCAAATATTCAGAGAACCTGCTAGTTTAAGCCACTGCATTTGGCCATTTGGGGAGGTACTAACACGGGTCCAGTACGGGGTTTGACCCCAAGGAGAAAAACAGAGGCCGGAAGGGAGACACCGCCCACCGCCTGCCCCCCTGCCTAAGGCCGCGCGTGTCTACCAGCGGTGCTCACCCTGGGGGTCGCGACCCCTTCGGGGGTCGAACAGCCCTTTCACAGGGGTCACCTAAGACCATCGGAAAACACATAATGTACTTATGTGGACCAGTCACACGTGTGTAGAGAGCAGCTACCAATAATTTTATGGCTGGGGGTCACCACGACATGAGCAAGTGTATTAGGAAGGTCCTTGTGCTCCTTCACTGCCTCTCAGGAAATCTCCTTGGGGCTGGACTCCACCCCCTCCTCCCTCTGTACTCGCTCTATTTTCCTTTCTCTCGGATGTCATCAACCTCAGAAGCCCGCAAAGCCTGAGGGAAGAATTTGACACTACGCCATCTCCTTCTACTCGCAGCTACTAACTCACGAATTCGTCTTTGTGCATCATGTCAACCTGACCATGATCCAATCAGAGCTTCACTGCTCACTGGCTGTGTGACCTCGGGCAAGTTTCTAACCTACTCTGTGCTTCCTTTTCCCCATCCGAACATCGACAACGAAGAGGAAATACCAGGGCCTGCTGGTTGCTGTGAGAAGGAAATGAAATCATCCATGTAAAGTGCTTGGCACAGTCCTGACACACAGAAATTGCTTGAAGCATGGTGGTTCACGATTAGCACTAAGTTGGGAAAATCAGTCTTGAAGACAGTGGTTCAGCAGGGGATGAGGTTACAGCCAACAGAGAGCAGTTGCAGCAGCCCAGGGAGAAGGACAGAAGGACAGAGACCCGGAGTTTCCATCCTTAGGAGACAGGTGATGTGGAGACATGCATGTCCTGTGGGATTGGTGAACTTGGAGTCAAAGTCTGACTCCACCATTCCCTTGCTGTGTTGGAGGTGCTGTGACCTTCTAAATGGGACCATGTATATAAAGCATGCAGCACGTCATTTCGCTTATAGTGAACACTCAAATGTTCATGGCCTCCCCTTCCCTCTGCCAGTGAAATGTCTAAAACAACTGGTACAAATGCAGGGACTAAGTCCTTCAACTTATTGTCGTTGTGAGGCGCAGCCATGTCTTTCCTACAACACGCTCCGTCTGACACTCAGCCTCAGAGCTGGGAGACCACGGCCAAGAACTAGCTCTGCTCCTCCCTGGCTACCTGACAGCTGAGCCTCAGTTTTCTTATGGAGTAAACCTACACATCCCACCTCACGGACTTATTGCAAGGATCTGCTTAAGGGCCTGCAAGGGATTAAGTAATGTCATTAAGGATTTGAAAGCCCTCGGTGGCCTTAGCTTGCTTTCTAGCTGGAAGGATTTGTCTGAGACTCCTTTCCTCTTTTGCTGTCAGTTTCCATTCCCTTTGAAGGGGCCCTTGCCTTCTTAGCTCCCCCTACTCTCTCTTTTGTTCCACCTGTGGACCCTCCCAACCACAGGATTTTTCCACTCAATGGTAACCAAGAGGCAAGATGTCACCACAGCTCTCATTCTGATATCAGTAGTACTCCCTTTGCCATGCACACACAAATCACTTCTGAAGCTGTTTTCCTCTGTTTAACTCCTCTTGTGGCCTCTGTGACCTAGTTCACCCCTGGCCACTCAAGACTGAGTCTCAGAGACCAGCTTACAGGTTGTGAGTGTCGGAGGATACCTCTGACCTCCAGCCCCCTTTTAAAGACCAGGATCTTTGCCTTTAGCTGAATTGAGCCCTGCTGATTCTTTAAAGTTCACATGCAACCATCGATGATGCTTCCCACTTAGCAATTAGGTTCAACACCCTCAGAAGACACTGAAATGTCATGCAGCAAAGCAATTGCCTTCTTACCTATACCTGCCATATCCTACACACACAGATCTCCATCTCTGAATTGTCGAAAAGTCAGACGCAGTTTGCAGCAACAACAAGGAAAACACACAAAGAGCAATCGAAGAAAGGAAGATGATAAGAGCCTGTTCTTGCTCAATAACAGTAGAAAGTATGTCTTCAGTCTGGTGTCTAAAAATAAGTCACATGTATAAAGGAAGAAATGAGAGACTGGAAGTAAAGCCAAGTAGAATGTTTTAAGGAAAACTGAGACGAGTGAGGGAACGGCAGGGTCTGGGAACTGCTCTTGGAAGAAATCCTTGATTGGTACTAATCCAGTCCATCATTCATTCAGCAAATATCGCTTCTGTCCATTGGGAGTCAGCTCGGAGCACTAGGCAGGTTGTGGCACGAACTGGTGATGAGACCCGGGAAAGATCCCTTAACCTGTCAGGACCTTCACTGTCTTACCTGTGAACCACGGAGGTTGGACCCAGCAGGGGCCTGTGCTAGAGATCAGAGTCACTGTGTTTGTTTTTCATCCTCACCAGCTTGTGAGAGCCTGGTGTTGGCATTTCTTCCCAACTATTGTTTCATGTTGACTAAAAATAGCTCGGATATACGGGGGCACGTAAAAAATATTCATAAAATCAATGTCCCCTGTCCCTTTGCAGTTTTTGAACATGGCACATGACAGGGCTAATTACGTTTCTCTCATTAAGCGTGCTCATTAAGAGTGGGTCTCAGACACAGCCCTTGAACCGTTTGTCAGGATTCTCTGTTTGAGACCTTTAGGGACATGGAACTGTCTCCTAAGCAAATGATTCTACTTGAGACGGCACAACCCTGAGAAGATTTTTCACTGCTCTTAAAGTTTTAACTTGTGGGGCCATGAAGAAGCTATTAATCTTCCTGCACAAGACAAACTGCCAAGATGATGTCTTGCCCCACCCTGCTGTCTTCTCACCCCCAGGTTAAGGAGCTCCCCCTCAGACACCCTCATCTCTGAGAGGTTTTGCAGCCAGAACTAAGGTGAAGTATCGCCTCAGGCTCCGGGCATCTTTCTTCAGCATTGTTTCTTGGGAAAGCTCTCCTTTAAACACTCACTGGACTGCTATCTTACTAGCCTGTTATTAGACAATTAATTACCACTATGGGGAAAAGAAGTCATTCCTTGTCGTAGCTAACACTGATGAAGCAATTACCGCGGGCCATACAACGTTCCAACCATTTCGTGTATTGTGACTCGTGGAATCATCGCAGCAGTGAAATGAATGGGGCGGGTAACGCGGAGCTCCCCAGGTCACAGACGGGGCAATCTAGTCGCCTTCCGGCAGGGTGCAAACCCCACTGCCTTCCCTTGTGTCTGTATAATCACTACTCCCTAACGCTCACTCTGATGGGAGGTTTTCTGTGACCAAACGCTCTCTCCCCGAACAGCTGCCTGGTGGTTGGCTGGCTGGCAGCTTCAGTGTCCCCCGTGTCCCCCCAGTCCTGCCCACACCATGTCAGCAGTGCTTGGAGTGCCACCAGCACACACCGTGCACAAACAGGGTGTGTCCACTGGAGAGAAATGAAGCAGAATTGGGATTGAAACACGCCACGTTAAAATCCCTCCTCTCTGGTTTCAAAAGAGAGCTGGGAAGGAGCCTTCCTCCAGGCACTCTCCCTCTCAGGTTTAAGCACCGAAATCGAAGAGAAATCGACAATGTCTCTGAGAGCCTGGAAAGTTCTGCATTGCGTCCTCATAAATAATCACCCGTCTCCAGAAAAACAGAAACAAAAAAGAAGAAAACGAAAGCAGGTTCGAAGCATTAAGACGACTGATAAGGGTGATCGTTCTTGCAATAAAAATCGTGAGGGATTAAAGTGGTTCACAGGGTGGGGGGAGGCGGTCATCCGCGATCTTGTCCTTAGGCTTGCAGCTGCCTTCCTTTCCACCCCGAACACTCAGAAGCTATTTCTTAAGGGTTAGAAACATGATGAAATGAAAACAAGAATGCACAAACCACAGAGGAACTCTCTCAAAGAATAAAGCAGAGAAGGAACCATGGGAGATCAGAGAAGTCAGGGGCTCAGGGCCAGGGTCACCGAGGGGCTCAGGGTCACCGAGAATCTGGGCTCCCACCCTCACAGCCTGGGCCCAGCCTGCAGGCCTGGCATCCAGGTTTCGGGCAGGGCTGGTGGCGCATGGCAGTTTTGCTTCCCTGCCCACCACAGGTTTTGAAAGGAACCCTTTAACACTGGCCCAGAAGGGAAGTTGTGCCACAGACCCCCGGCCCCAAACCAGAAAGCCTCCGTCCACCTCGGGGCCGACTTACCCAACAGCTGCACCGCAAGTGGAATGAGAGACAGGAAAATCAGGAGCAGGGACAGCCTCATGGCTCCGAGTTTATCCTTTTCTTCCAGGGATGGAGGGGAGAGGGTCAAAGAAAAAAAAAAAAAAAAAGGAGGCAAAACAACGAGGGCGCTGGGCCACCCCTGCCCCTACTCAAGTCTCAGGGCAGCCCTGCTAAAGAGAAGGGTGGGGGAAGCTCTCATTTTTAAAGGGCTTCTGAAATTAGGGAAAACCTCCACGAAGGAGATATCCTGTCACATGAGGGTGGTTGGAAAAACAGGAATTCAGAGTTACAACTTTGCTTCGTAAGCTAACTTCTGAGAAGCGCAGACCCAGAGGAAGGGGAGAAAAGGACACACGTGGGAGAGGGGTGAGGGAGACGGGCGAGGCAGGGGGGAGGTGAGAGGGCCATGGCGGGAAGGGAGGAGGGAGGCTGGGCGGCTGGCAATGGGAGAAGTGAAACAGCTCTGGACCTCACAGCGGGGCGGCGTGGAGAGCCCTCACCCGGAGGGCAACGGAGGGTCCCTCTGTGGGGCCCGCAGAGACCCAGCCGGCAGGGACGGGCCAGGACGGCTTTATCATAGCAACATTTTCCTGGGGGCTGAAACAGGTCCCCGTGGCCTCCCCCCACCCCGTGGATACAGTATCTTTTGTTTCATAGAAAGCTTCAAAAGAAACCATTTCCCAGGGAGCTTTGTTCCTATAGCTAGAAGAATAGTGAGAGGTGAAGCCTCTAAGGCAGTCACAGTAAGGCCAGGAGGGAGAAAGTTCTAGATGATCAGAGAAAACATCCACAAAGGCTTTGTAAGCAAGCCTCAGCCACAGTGCTCACCTTCAAGTTCAGAAGGGTCCTCTTGCAGGACACAATCTACCCCTTTGGTCAAAAAGACATAGATTCATGATATGACAGGTGAAATTCTTCTTTAAAAAAAAAAAAAGTAAACAAACCTTTCATTAAGCACGAGATTAAGCCCTAAGCACCTATTTTATGATTTTCAAAAGTAAAACATGAATTAAGAACCTTTTGAAGCAGGTATTAGTCATTAGCCCACCCACAAGTAGACTACGGCCGATGTTAGCGATTCACAAAGCAGGAACTGGAAACACAGTTTTTGAAATTTTACATGAATAGTTTATCGTCCAGTGGAACGCTCCAAGGTTCACCTTTCCCCCCATAAGAAATGCCATCCTCTCAGTGTTGTTTTTCTGAAAATCTATATTTAAGATTAATTTGACAGGAGGAAAAAGATGGTGAAAACGTAGGACCCAGGACAAATGTTTCTTTTTCATTAAAAGTGTGCTTGACTGACCAAAACATGTTGGTTACAAAACAGAACAGATGAAACAAAAATGTTTCTTTCTGAAGCATGGCTTCAGATGTATCATGGAAAAAAAAAATTTACACTCACATTCAGGGTTTCTGCTTTTGTTTTTGTTTATGGTTTTTGGTTTTTTAATATATATATATACAGATGTGTCATATGGTCAACCAGGATGAGTGGTAAAAATCTGTGGCTTTAAAAAAAAAGGAAGCCTGTGAGCAGTCTGGCTGTGACCTCTGTCACCTCATTGATCGCCAGGGTGGATTCGGCTGATCTGGCTGGCGAGGTGGGTATCCCCTTCCTCCCTCCCCCGCCCCACCCTGCCGTGTGTGTCCCTCCCGAAGCTGCAGGCTGGGTCGGAGAGGACCACCTTCCCCGATGAAGGACAGGACTGTTCTGGGGTCACGTGTATAGGAGTAGCTGTGCTCTCCTGCTGGAACCTCCCAACCAGCTCTCAAGGTCCATTTGTAGGAGAATGTAGGGTCATCAAGCTTCCAAGACTCCAGACACATTAAAAAAAGGCAATGCATTTGGAAGTCTTTAAAATATATATATATATATATATATAAATATAATAATAATAATAATAACAACAACAATAATAATAATAAAAACAAAAAGAAGCCAACTATCTCACTAAGAATTTACCCCATGACCTTGACCTTACTGAAACAAAGATTTATCAGGCTAGAAAAGAGTGTGGTGGTGGCTGCCATCTTCCATCGCACATCTTTGTGGCAAGCAGCAGTGAGGGTGACAGAATGAGTTTCGGGTGCAGCTTGCTAGAGACGGGGTGCACAGTAAGGACCTTGTCCTCCACACATCAGCAATGTGTTTTGGAAGACCTATGAGCAAAACTATAAAACATCAGGAATGTTTTTAAGACAAAACATCAGGAATGACTTTCAGGATAGTGGATTTCACCATGATTTTTTTTCTTTTCTTTTTTTCTTTCTTTTTTTTTGATATGACACCAAAAGCACGGGCAACAAAAGAAAAAATAGATAAACTGGGCTTCATCAAAATTAAAAACTTGGTGCATCAAAGGACGCTATCAAAACAGTGAAAAGACGATCTATAATGGGAGAAACCATTTGTAAATCATACATCTGAAAAGGGACAAATATCCAGAATGTATAAATAAGTACAACTTAACAGCAATGACAACACAACAATGCATTGCATCCAAACAACTGCCGTGCATGGCTGGTGGGAACGTACAATGATACAGCCACTATGGAAAACAGTTCGGCTGTTTCACAGAAACTTAAACATTGAATTGCCACATTATCCAGCAATTCCCCTCCTAGGTGTAGAGGGCTGTCTGGAAGGTATCCGGCTGTGTAACATGAGAAATAGAGGCATTTATGGCTGGATTTTTAGTCCGCAAAGACTTATGTACCCCAATGTTCATCGCAGCGCTGTTCACAGTGGCCAAAACATGGAAACACCAAAGTGCCCTGTGACAGATGACTGGATAAAGAAGCTGTGGTACATACACACAATGGAATATCACTCAGCTATAAGAAAAGATGAAATACTGCCATTTGCAACACCATGGAGGGACCTGGAGATCATCATGCTAAGTGAGATAAGCCAGACAGAAAAAATCTAGAACCATATGACCTCACTCATATGTGGAATATAAAACTGAAAGCAACAAAGAAACAAACACTCATGGACACAGTAGTTTAGTGGTTCCCTGAGGGCAAGGGGGGAGGGGGTGGGAGAGGAGGGAGGGGGAGCCAGATACATGGTGATGGGAGAACTGACTGTGGGTGGTGAGCACACAATGAAGCATACAGACGATGCATAATTGTATACCTGGAACCTATGTCATTTTTGCTAAACAATGTCACCCCACTAAATTTAACAATAATTAAAAAAAGGAATTGAAAACAGGGACTCAAACAGATACCAGTCTGTGTTATCATAGCAGCATTATCCATAGTAGCCAAAAGGGAGAAGCAACCCAAGTGTCTATCAGCACACGAACGTATAAATAAAATGTGATTATACAAGGCATGTTGTGATATTTAAAAAACGGGCATTTACTGCTGGAAATGTATACACATCAGAGGGTGCCAAAAAATGTATACGTACTTTAAGAAAGGAAACAACTGTATTAAAATTGTAATAATATAAACCAATAACAAAAGATGAATACAAATCACATTTGACTTCCGCAAGTACAAGAGGTGCCCAACGGGGTGACCATCAGCCTCCAGACACTCCTGATCACGGCGAACTGCTGCTTGAGCAACACTGACCACAGTGTCCACTTACATCTCTGCATGTTCTGTTTCAATTTCTTCCCAAAGGACCGCCAGTGTAGCCAGTTTTCTACGGGACACCACGTCCTTTAAGGGCCCCCACAGGTAGAAGTCAAGGGGTGTCAAGTCAGGAGAACGTGGGGGAAGCTCAGACAACATTCTCGAATTTCAATACCACTTCACCATGGTCTTGTGCTCCTCGAATGACAACCGTGCTTCCGCCATTGTCTCTGACTGTCCTGCCTGTCGCATGGTGACACTAGCATTCATTTGATTAACGCCATCTTTTGAGCAAACATCATACTACACATTGCTACTGTAATTCAATTAACCTTCCAAAAGTAATACATACATAACATCTCTTAAAATGGGTGTGTGTGTGTGTGTGTGTGTATATATATATATATATATTAGACTATTATTCAGCCAAAAAAAGGAATCCTGATACTTACTACAATACATATAACCTGGAAACCATTATGCTAAGTGAAAGAATCCAGACACAATAGGACAAATATTGCACAATTCCACTTACATCATGTACATAGAACAGGCAAATTCACAGAAAGAATTGATTGGTGAGGGACGGAGAATGAGAATTATTGTTTAATGGGTGCAGAGTTTCTGCTTGGGATGGTAAAAAGTTATGAAAACGGAGTGAGGTGCCAATGATTTAATATTGTGAAATACTTAAAGCCATTAATTGTACATGTAATAATGGTTAAAATGGTAACTTTCATGCTATATAGATTTTACCACAGTAAAAATAAAATCCAACTCTTAACACCCTCTTTATACCCCTCGACTAAGTTTCGGTTCTGGTTTTTGCTTAGTTATTCATGATGCTGGTTGTCTTTAACCTGCATTTTCTTCAAGATAAAGAAGCATTTCTATAAAATAAAGGAAATTCTCATTTTTTTTAAAATTTGCAAGACGACTGCTGAACTATTTCATTTCCTCCTAGACTTTCTCAAACATCACGCACCTCACACCCACTCAATTCCATATAAGAAGAACTAAGTGAACACTTTGTTTTGAAATAATTCCCAGAAAATTAGTTCAACGAATTCTTTGGTAGCCTGTTCTATCACTTCTCCCAGTCCAAACGGGTGATGTATTCAGAAGTTGGTTTTGTTGCAGCAAGCCTATTTTTGAACAGGCAAATTTGCACAAATGGTATCAAGCTCACTTTGACTCAACAGAAGATATAATAAAGCAGTTGAGTAAAAGATTAAAAACATAAATGAGGGAACACTTTTTTTATGTTCTGATTCCTAACACATTCCAGTCCTAGAGGGTGCAACGTACATTTACAACGAATCCAAGTACACTTTCAAAATACACTATGCTGCTTTATGGGTATGTGAGTACCTTATCGTAAAATAATCCTAATTCTTTCCTCCCATCTTTTGTATTATGCTTCCGTTTCACTTATATCTAAGTACACAGAAGCATGTATGCATATACCTATATAAGCTATACACCTAAGCACACATAATCAAATACATCGTTGCTATTATGATTTTGAACGAACTGTTATCTGTTAGAGAAATTAAAAATAGGAAAAAGGTCTGATTTTTACCTTCACTTGTTCATGTTCTGAGACCCATAATACCTTAATGATAAAAGCTATATGATGGAGAGTCAAAAGGTGTTGAATGAATGGATGAAATGTTTAAAAAAAAAATACCTGCAGAATAAATAGGGGCATGTATGTAAAAGCTCTTATCAACAATTGTTTACACATCTTCAGTGTTAATAAAGGTGTTAACCACAGGTACTTCCGTTCCATTTGCTCAGGGCCACTGCAGTAGGCTGTGCAGGTTGTGCACTGCTCAGTGTGCAGGGGTGCCCTGCCCACAGGCCCCCACAGTCATGGGTAGTAGTCCTGATGGCTGCGGGGAACCCCGTGACTTCGAGCTCCTGAATTACTCTTGTTGTAAGGCACTGAAACACCTCTCTAAAGCAGGTGGGTCTGGTTTGGAATATTTCTGTGTGTGCGGGTATGCATTTCTCTGTGTTCCCCACTTGGTTCACCCCTTGATTATCTGCAGTTTGTGAGTTTCGACCAGATTCCTAAAGATCTGGGAAGGTGGTTGAGAGACTTACAGTCAGGAGTTGACCACGGAGTAAGAACACCCTCCCACAAGGAAAAAGACATCAAAACAAAAGGTGTGTTAAACACAGAACCTTGTCAAGTAGAAAAAAAAGCAGTGTGTATAATAAATGGCTTCAGCTGCAGAGATTGAATATATTTTTTTCATTTGTTATTTACTACCTCTTTCTCTATGAACTACCAATAGCTATTTTAAGTATGATAGTTTCTAAGGAGTGCATTGCTCATTTTGTAAATTGAATTCAGTATATTTTTGATGTTTATGAAGAGTAAACACTACTGATACATTCCCTAAGTAAAGTCCTGTTAAAAGTTCCAGCCCACAAGATAATCATTCATTAAGCAAATAGCACATAGGAAGCATTCAACAAATTGTTCTTTTTTCTTTCCCTCTTTATGACTATTTACAATTGTCATTCAGTGAAATGTGGCCCTAATAAGAAAGACAAGACTGTTAGCATTCACATGTTTTAGCGTCAAACATTAACTTTTAGAAAAAAATGGTGCTAGTCATTTCAGCATATTAGAATTTTATAAAAAAAGTATTACTTTATAATAATAGTCTGATCAGAGACAAACTTTTGAAAATGTGTCTTTCTACAATACAACTAACTTCATTTGAGCCGACATTAAATAAAACCATAATTATCAGCTGGGCTCCAAATTTCACTTGGAATAAAATGCCATAGGTCTACTCCACATCCTGCCATTTTTGCCTGTATCTTTTCTTTTTTTTTTTTAATTCATTTTTATTGTTAGACTTATTGGGGTGACATCTGTTAGCAAGGATTACATAGGTTTCAGGCATACAATTCTACAGTGCATTGTCAGCTTGTTGTATAATTAGTTCACCACCTAATGTGACTTCTCTTTCCATCACCTTATATCTGTCTCTTTTCATATAGCAGAAAACTTTTTATAAGGGCACAAAAACTGTGTGGATCTTTGTACCTACAACCATTAAAGCTATGAAAATTACAATATCACTTTAATAACATAATCACACAGTATAGAATTATCAATGTTTTATTAGCATAACGTGCTGCAATTTCTATCATGTATCATAAACTTAAACTTTATAAACATGTATATACTCTTAAAATATTAAATTAAATTAGGCACAAAATCGTTTTCTTTCTACATGTATTCTTTTGTACAGGCCTTCATTATTTCTATAAAGTGTTGCAACTTCCCAAAATATCAGGCACATCTATATTCAAGTATTAGATACAAATCCATTCTAAACTCACAACAAGTAATACTTTTCAGTTTACCTGAGCATTGTTCAGTTTATATATTCCAATATACAGATAAATATAAATTTATATAATATACGTTCACATTTCAGAATATTAAAAATTAACTACTTGGTTTTAGGGTCTTAATAAAATTAACATGTCATCATTTAAAAGAAATTAATTGCATTACAATTTTTTAGAGTTATAAGTATTATAAATTCCTATTGGACTGACAGCAAAAGATCAAGATACACTGTTAAACAAGATACCTTCAGCCATTCCTTTTTTGTTGTTGTTGTTGTTTTTACCTTCAGCCATTCCTTTAAAGAACTTAAAGATTAATGAGGAACTCAGAAAAGTAAACACATAATGAAGGTCCTAGGAAAGTGTTACAATTAGGATTCTACAAGAACTTACAGCAAGGACTCAAAAGCCTGATGAAAGAATATTCATATCAACATTAATCTTGTATATTCAGGAGATTCCTCACTTCTAAACATACTACCACTTGATGAAATATTATAGTCTGGGGTAAAGTTCAGATTTTATATACTATTTTTCACAATTACATGATTTAAATTATTATTCCTAGAGGGTAGCAGGGACACAGAAGACTAAAAACAATGCATTTAGCTACTTGTCATTCTTTGATCTGCTATCACTTAGCATTTACTGAGTTATTATGGTTTGCCAGGGAATATGATGAGACTATCCTTCCCCCCATTTAATCTTCTCAACCCTATTAAAGTACTAGTTCAGCCTATTAAAGTACTATTATTCTGCTCAATGGGGAAACTGCAGCTTATTAAGTAGTCAAAGAACCTGCCCAAAGTCATAAAGCCAGAAACTAAGCTTTTGACATCTGCAAATAAGCCTTCTCAGACAGTGTGAGGGAAAACCACAAAGCACCAGGGACAAGTGACACGGGGGACTTCGGGGGGCGGGGTCGCCAAGTTCAGTTATCCAGTAGTAAGCTGTTCATTCCCACAGATCATTGCAGGGGCTGGTACTGTAGACCCTAACTCTGCACATGTACATCTCTCACAAGTCTTTCTAGCACCAGAACATTCACATACAATGAAGAACCCCTCCCTAGAGATATCCGAGAGTATCACAACAGAGGGCAAATTACATAATTATATATCTAATTATTTAAGATCAAGATACTCATTTTATATGATCACATAAGACACTGGTGCATTCGCTGTTGTATTTGTTAAGTCGAACTTCTCATTTTCAATAGGGCCTGCGTGTGATTATCTTTCACGATGGTATCAAATTCCACAAAATATTCTTCTACTTTGAAATCTACAGCTTCAATTTATGGCTTCCTGTTATAAAATCTTATCTAGGTATTACTGATGTACCTTGACTTCAATATATTCTGCCGTCTTTATGTTAGTACATCAGTACTATCGAGAGAGCTAAGCCTTAAACTGAGACCGGTATCTGCTAAATCGAATTGCTTTTTATGCTGAAATCAATCAATTACATAAAAGTCACTTACACAGTGGGCTGAAGAACATAATTCCATGTTTGAAGGAGATGCTAAAACTATAATTCAGATTTTTTTTAAAGTATAATCTAAAAAACTCCAGGTGTATTTCCTAAAAATTAATTTTAATTACTATAAATGATAAAAATCTCATTCCTGGACTTAGTGGGGAAAAGATGTTCTCATTTTTTTTATAGCCTTTATTGAAGACTGTTTTAAGGATGGGGCAGTATACAGAACTCACTAAAGTTAACTGCTAATATTTTCTAGAAATCCAGGGGAGCCAACTTAAAAAAGAATATAGCTCTGCTTAAATTTAGCACCATTTACACACATTAAAAAAAAAACTGATGTTACAGTTATTACAAATATTCTAGTTGCTACAATTTAATCTTCATGTCTTCATAGAGTACAAAAACTTATGCCTCAAAAAAAATGAATACAAGTGTGCACACATACATAATCAAGCAATTTCACTCTATTACATTTTCTTTCTAGAACGAAGACAATTCAAAAGTAGAGAAAATCCTGAATTTGGTTAAGTAATTGAAGTAAACGTAAGAGAGAGTCACCAGCACATTTTTACAAAGGCCCAACACGGGTGTAATAGTCCCCAGGTCGATGATTAAACTAAGTCTAATGAAAATAAAGGGCAAATCCTGGAGCAGGACACCCAGGGAGTTCAGAAGAGGGTTCTGGGGGGTGAATATCATACGAAGCAGCGAAATAAAGCTGAATATATAGACGGGGTAGAGCCAGCCTGACTTGTACACGGCCGGGTGGCCGGCCACACGCACCATTTCTATGGTGTCAGACCACAGCAGAAAACTCCACAGGAAGATCTCCGCCCGAACATCCCGCTGGGACATCATGCCCAGGATTCCCGACTGGAAGGAGGGCTCCTGGGGTCCTGCCAGCTCAGGCGCAGGGCTCTGCGTCGTGGCCACTGGGGGCCGTGACACCTGGGTCCTCTTGGCCGGCTGTGGGGGCACAGGGGTTCCTTCGTGGGGCCTCCCTTGATCTGTCACTGTTGTGATTTGTTGCAAAGTGGTGGTATGGATGTGCCCATCTTCATTACCTGCAACACATGGATTCACTTAAAAATTTTTTTCGAGGTTTTGATTTAAATGTTTAAATGTTATTTAAATTGAAAACATTTTTTTTTTAATTTTTAAAATTTCATTTACATTTGAAATCAAAACAATTAAAAGTGCTCCCCTTTCTAAGGTCTGTTTTATACGTGGAACTTCAAGATCACACTGGAAAAAAATACAGAGGCAAAGAAGGTTCTTAGGTGTCTTGCTATTTGTCCAGGATATGGATCCTAAATCCCTTCTACCATTTCCTAGTAATAGCCATTATTGGTTCCTGAGCTAAGCACTTTCGCACATTATCTCATTTAATCATCAGGAAACACTGAGAGACAGAGACTACTATCCCATGGTACAAAGATGGAAACTGGGGCCTAGGAGGTAAAATGACACCCACATTCTAATACACAATAATGGGCAGAGCTGGAATTCACACCCAGACTTGTTTGACCCCACTGTTGATCTCTTAACTTTATGGAAAGGCAATGTGTCATGTGCTACTTACTCATCCAGAGGCAATGTGCCAGGTGCTAATTATAAAACACACAAATATCATAAAAGCAAATGAATCTAGTCCAATGGTCAAATCAAAGTACAATAGTCCAATCTTGTCATTTTATAAGAGGCCCACAGAATTCACTAGAACACACATCTCCAGGCTTGGAGTCTGTCTGTTACTAAGAAGGACCCTACTTACCCATGAGAAAGTCTCAGTAGTAGGTGACACTCTGAATCCCACATTTTAAAGCTGTTCGTTCCCCAGAGTTTTTGAAGTGGTCAGTGTAATTGGTTAGACTAAAGCATCTCATTTGGGGCCACATGGCTATGCTTGGTCAACCTACCCATCATCGGAAAGAGTAGAGCATTTTTCTCATTAACATCACATTGTGTGTGTGTGTGGAGGGGGGGGTGTTGAGGTTGGGGAATTATGTAGAATCTTAATATTTATTAACAATGTTAATGGTTTTTATACATAAAAAAATAACACATTATTTTTCAAACATTTATTCACCTAAGTTCCATTATTTTTGTTGAGAATATATCAGGCCTTGGCAAAGTTTACTCAGCAAACATACTGAGCTGCCTTATTATTTGATAAGACAAAATTTAAAGGGAGTTATTAGACTGAACAATGGTACAGGTTAAAGACACAACATTAATAAAAAAAAATGGGTTGAACTATACTGAGCTGAAGTAAAAACATTTTAACATAAATAAGCTATTATGATTAATGACTAATAAAATGTTTGATTACTATAAATAGTGTTCCAAGAACAAATCTCAGTTTTCTTTTTATACAATTAATTAATTTAAAATGTTAAGGGTGAGTTGCGTATATTAATACACTAAAATGATAACCTAAATTCTTGATGAAATATTACTTCTTACATGAAGCACTCGTAAGTACATGGTAGGACTCACGACCCTTAGAAACTTGTTCATTAACCTCTAATGTCACAGTGGCCTGAAAGAGCACCATTTTAATAAATAATACTCAAGCGAGAAAGAAAATTATATCTGAATTTCTATTATTACTATTATACTATTTAACATTCATAAAATCATCTGTCAAACTCAGATGCTCACAGGCATCAGTTATATCTCATTTTACAAAAAAAAAAAATCAACATAAATATATGTTACTCAGAGTATGCCATGTCCTAAAGAATGCTCCTTCACCTCTCTTAGTAGGCAGAGCTGTTAAAATGAAAATCCAAATTGCTTTTTCGTCATGAAGAACACAGTGATCATTTTGGCTTTGGCTGATGATTGCCAATTTAGTAGTTTCAATGCCGGCAAGTGGCAGTCTCACAAAGTGACATGTGAACGCTTTGAACCCGTCAGTAAGCATCTCAGTCCCTGCAGGTAAGAGCGGTGGGATGTACACGGAATTTAGGTAGCATGTTTTTCACGAAATGCTAAGGCCCCAGTCCACGAGTATTTGGTGAAATAGAGCTGGGAGCTTCCCATCTTTCCACAGCTCAGAAGAGACTAGTTTAGATTTCGGGGTCCAGAAACGCTGCTGTCCTTGTCCCAAGTGGGAAGTGCTGGCACTATCCGCTGGGAAGCTCTGCTGGCCTCTCACAGGGCAAAGCAAAGCTGAAGAAGTCAAGAAATCGTAAACAAACAAACAAACAAACAAACAAACCCTCAGAGGCACAGACAGCAGTATGGTGGATACCAGAGGGCAAGGGGGTGGGGAGGGTAAGGAGGGAAGGGGGCTCAACCACACAGCGACGGAAGGAGACTAAAACGCACGGTGCAGTAGGCAGAAGAGGGTTATGGGCCTGTACACTGAAAACTTCTACAATCGTATCAACCCATGTCACCCCAGTACATTGAATTTTTAAAAAACAAACCAACAAACAAAACCCTCAAAAACATAAATAAATCATCTGGCCCCGAGAAGAGACCCGCACATGGACCCCCAAGCCCTGCAAGCTTCCACGCTGACACCCAAAGGGCTCCCTGGGGCTCCGCGACCAGGTCTCCTCTGAACTGGCTGGAAGCCTTCCCGCTGTTGGTGGTAACTCTCCGTGTTCCCGTGTCAGTTGGGCAAAATGATGCTTATTTGTGCAAAACCCCCGAAGAGATGCGACATGAAAGACGACCCGCTGGCTTCCTTGGCGGTCTGCATTGTCCTATAAAAAGTAACAAGAGCGGCGGGTCCCTGTGCCCCCAGGTCTGACGCCCTGTTGCCAAAACAATCTTGTCTCCACCATGCAAGCTACATACTTACGAACTGTAACGCTGAAAACGGTTACGTAGGTAACTCGTGCCTATTTTAACCTTATTCTTTCTGTATATGGATGTACTTTTATCCATATAAAGTCTTAGATACCTTCCAGGGGAAACGTAAGTCCAGCACAACGAATCAGTAGTGAGGAATTCTCTAGAGGGCGCGTGTACTGCTCTTGCAAAAAGTAAGAACAATAAAAGTTATTTAAATAAAAAGAAAAGAGAAAAATCACAAGGGGAGGCACCTGAACACCAGGAATGAAGGTGATAATAAAAATGTACTATTAGATGCAGGCTCCGTACTGACCATGAGCAGAGGCCGGGCACTGAGCATGAGATCGCCCACAATGTGGACACAGTCCCGGTCGCCTTGACCCCTCAAGTCTCCTGGGATCGCGTTGATAAATACAGAAGCATAAATGTGACAGCACTTGAAAAGGAAGTTAAGTTCCATGATCAGAGAATGTCACAGGGAGTCTGAATTCCACTGGGGGTCAGGAAGGCTCATCTGAGGAGTGACAGGTAAGCAGCCACGTGAAGAATAAGTATGAATGAATTCGGTCATGGTCACAGCGCTAGCAAAGAGGCCAGAACAGGAAACTCAAACCCTTAACCACTAGACCACACTGTCTGTGGCAGTCAGATTATGGAGAACCTCATCCGCAAGGTCTTGGACTTCATTCCAAGTGCCATAGAGCACTGCTGAAGAGAGATTGGAAGGCACAGGGGCCAGAGAGGTCATGGAGATATACATGAGTGGAGAGGCACGTGAGGCCATCGAGGGGGCTGATGAGCAATGAAACTCTTACTCAAACACAGCAACTAGAAGTCACATTACAGAATTACTCAGAAAACGTCTGGCCAGTCTTAACTGACAGTACTCAGAAAATCAATTTTTTTTCTGACAGGAAACTATTCCAGAGAAAGTGAAATGTTAATGACTTAAGACATAACATTCTAGGGGAAAAAAATATGGAAAAGAAAAAAATAAGTCTTATTAAGTGTTGGGAAAAAACATACTAAGCACACAAAGCATTTTCAGTCATAATACTCTTTGAGAATAAGAGAAAAATGTAACAAATTAAAATAGACAGCAGGGCAAATCATAAACATTGTTAGTTTGACACTACTCATTGATTAAAATCTCTGAACTATGTATAGTTTGTTTCCCTTGACAAGCATATCTGAGGTCTGGAAAACAAAGAACGTCACTGCCAGGTGACAAATGTAGAACCCAGCACCTACTTCACAGGATGGTTTTGATGGAGGAACCAGTCGGGACTTGTAAAGCATTTAAAGTAGCTCCCAACACATAGAAACGTATGTCTGTTAAATAAGTAAATGTCTGTTAAATAAGTAAAAAGTGGCAATCACTATACAATGTACTGTTTTAAATGCATTAGAATAGAATAGAATAGATCAGGCCTGAAACCTATGTAATCCTTGCTAACAGATGTCACCCCAATTAAAAAAAAAAAAAAAAAAAAGAATAGAATAGATCAGGATGCATTAACTAGTAAGAGTGACCACAGTTCTTTAAACTTTGGTTATAGTTACACTGTTACACTGCTACCCTATACTTCAGGGAGGTCAAAAGGTTTGAGAAATAGTGTCACACTATAGAGCCCTAATAAGGTCATGAATTTCACGTATTTGCCTATTTCCCTCACAAAGGAAAATGTCATCCCATAGACACACCCTGTGCAGGCAGAGAGCGTGCACCAGCTCACATGTGCGTCTCTTCCCAGCTCCATGATCAGTGTTCAGTGACATAGCCATGGGGTCAGGAGTACTCACACCAGAAAAACTGGCCAATTCTACAGATCAGGGCCTTTTCCCGTCTAGAGAGACCGCTGTGTGAGCACCTGCCAGCACACTGCTGCCTGTGCTCGAAACCGTGTGCACGTCTCCACCAAGCAGTAATAAATAGTGACACGAGTGAGTGCAGGACAAATATTTTCCACGTCATCAGTTCTGGAAGAGCCCAAGGGCACACGTGTCCCGCTGGGACACTGCTGTGGCAATTTCAGAAAGGCGTTCATTATATTGTTATCTGAGGTTCAGTTTCAGTTCCCTGCCTGGCACCGCATGATTCTGAAAATTAATAAATGTATCATTTCTGGGTTTTAGGCAATGTGAAATTGTAGACTCATCTGACACTGGACAAGAATTGCTAAAAACGGATCATATTATTACTGATTGAAAAAATTCCATGATTGAAGATTGAGAACACTTCTAAATCTAAATTTTTTATCTTCAGCTTTTCATTTGGGATATTCTGGCCCCACGCCCTGGTTGTTTTGGGTTTAGACAAAAGAACATGATTTAATTGACAATATATAAATAGAAAATGAATATATTTATATCTGGAAACATAAATAATATATAACATGACAATTAATCATTATATTATGTTAATATAATAATAGCTAATATGTGATATAAAATGGATTGGTATAATAGATTATAAAAAATAATATATATATATAAGAGTGAATGTATTTAAGTAAAACATAAATACTAAGGTAAAATGTTGAAAAGCATAGAGTTATCTTATTTCCAAATATAAATAATTCTGGACTTCGACATGGTTGGCCACGTCTCTGCTAGTAAGCACTGGGGTACAGACCAGAGCACGGACCCCAGCGTGGACCGGAGCTGGGCAACCAAAAGCAACGCCACGTGGGAAGGAACCGATTCGCTGCTGCTTAGGGCACCTCCCTCTGCTTTAACTGCACGTGTGTTTGTGTCATTTGCTGACGTGCTACTCTGCCCAGTTGCGCCCCCAGCCCCCAGCAAGTGCCTGGCATGAGACCGATTTGTCCACGATCTGCTGAATGAAAAATGGGAGGAATTCCTCCTGTCCTGGGGTCTGCTGGCATGAGTGAGCCATGGCCATCCATGGAGAAAAATCTGCACTAAGGCAAGGAAGCTAAAGCATAAAAATCAGGTCAAACAGCAGCACCCACCCCCTCCTTCCCACCCACCCCGTGCCAACAGCAAGAAGGCCTTAGGCGTCCTGCACAGGGACTGTGCTCAGATGCTCCTCTGGCCCGGTCCTGGAGCGAGTCCTTAAGCAGGACCGTGGGACTGACCCAGCTAACAGGCCTGTGCACACCTGCAGGGCTGCTGGCTCGTAGGTGAGAAAACAAGCAATGTGGCTGTGCGCCCAGCAGAGCCTGCCAGGGCAGGGTGGCACTGCGTCGCCCAGCAGGGCCGTCGCCAACGCGAGGTGACACCCTTAGCAGCAGCCGTGGTTCAGTCTTCCCGGGCACTGGTGGCATCAGGGAGATTCCAAGAAGACAGCATTCGTGAGTTCATGGGAAGCAACCTTTCACGTCCCTGTCACCCAGAAATAGAGGGACGGCGGCGGGCGTGGGGGTGGGGGAGCCCTAAAATAGCCCGGGGAAGCAGAGTTTGAGGAAAATGGTGCTCAGATGCATAGGACCCCACTGCTGATACACACTCCACGTGTGCACAGTGTGCAGCTCTCCACCCTGTGCCACTGTTCTCAGTCCTAGCCAAGCAAATCCATCTCCCAGGCCTTTCTTTCTAACTGGGGCCATAAGCTCGTCGGTGAGCAAAGAACAAGGCTGGATGTTACAAAGTAATGATGTGTTTCTTATGTTCCCTTACTCCCATCAATCTCTCTGAAAGATTTTGAAAGTATCTTGCAACTCTCAAGAATCTCACTATGCCTGCATCTACTACGTCTGGCAAATGGTTACTTACTTCCTGAGAAAGCAGGGGGAGAAATCCTAAACCGGAATAGTTTCCTGAAACTTCCCTCTTCTAAATAGCAAAGGGAGGAAACAGTATGAGAGGAAACACTCCCCTCCCCCTCCTCGGCCGGCCCGGACTCTGTGTTCTTCATACCCGCTCTGTAAACACGTGATGGCGGCCCAGCTCACATACGGGCTCACGTTGTACGACAAGCTCTTTCTTAAAAAGAAACAAAGGGAAACTCCGAAGGCCATTCATTTTCCTCACCAAAATCAGTGTCTTCCTTGTTTCTACTTTGCCTGTCCGGGTCATCTCTTACGTTCTATTTCGTTAGGAGGAGATGGGTCCCATGTCAAAGACGATCCGGAAAGCAGGTTCCTTTAGGAATTTGGATGTGACTTCTCACCTTCTAATTTGCTGCTTGTTTCAGTTCCTCCTACTTCCTATTCTCAGGGCTCTCACTCAGGGGGACATCAGGATGGCTTGGGGAACTTTAAAATACTGCGGAGGCCCGGCCTTAGGACCTTGCGTACCCTTTGAGACAGAAGTTGCACATCCAGGCATTTAACCTAAGGACATAATCATCTCTGCTGAGGTACAGCTGGCCTGTGACGTGCTGATCAGGAGGGAGAGTTCTGTCCACGTGGTTGGAAAAGAGCTTCCCGGTGGTTCTGGTGGGTACCTGTGGGTTGAGAGCCCCCTGCCTGTGTGTGAACACACGGTCTGTGATTCACTGGAAATAGCTTAGACATGCAATAAAAAAGCATCATTATCACTCATTTGAAGAAATTTTGTTTGGTAGGTCAATAAGAAATAACAGATCCCTTTCTTTCTTCCATTCCTGCTCTAAAAACTCCCAACCTGGACCGGTCCTGGAGTCCGTGATTTTTCGTCAGGGATAATCTTCATTGGACCCCCGACATATTCCCGGGCTCCACCCCGCCGCTGTGCCCTGAGCATGGCTCACCCATCCATCCCCCTGTCCGTGGGCCATCTGCTTCCACTGCCCACAGCAGTGACTCCAAACGCGGCCCGTTCTTACGGATTCTCTCCCTTCCATGTGTCACCACCACTCTCAGCAGGTAACTCGGCTTCTTGTCCCCCAGACACCTGGCATCCTCAGGTATAAAGTCCCCCTGCTTCCTCTCTGCCCGCCCACCTCGATCACACTGCACAACTGTGCTTCCGTGTCTAGATCCCACCCACAAAATTACGATTTCATTATTTGGGGTACAATCCAGAAGACTTGTTAATTTATACATAATCAGTCTATTTATTTATTTGACCTGGCAAAGATGTTAGACCCCTGTCGCTATTGTATTTCTGTCTACTTCTGATATTTCCAACATATTAAAAGCACTCAGTAGACTGCTTTAAAAATATCAATGCCGGATCCAGATGAACTGCTCTGGATCTCTGGTGATGGGACTTGGACAAATGTTGATTTTTAAAAAGAAAACCTCATTGGGTTCTTCTTTATATCCCCAATTAAAAGGAGTAGTTCTCACTTTGGGCTGCACAATTAGAATCACATAAAAGGCTTTAAATTTTGTTTTGAGCCAGAAATTGTACATCTAAGCATTTACCCTAAAACAATAATCATCTAGGCCAGTGATTCCCAACCTTTTTCCACTTATGTACCCCTTTTAAACCCATTTCTATAAATTGTACCCCTCATTTTTAAAGCAGCTGTTTTTAAAGCCTGACGCTTTTGTTCAGTGCCTATCTTAGCAAAATATAGTGGAAATGAGGAATAAATTAGGAAAGAAAAATTACTACACTAAAAGTACAAACCACAGATTTCATTTAATTCATAACACAGTTAAATACTGACATGATGATCAAATATTTAACAGACCTTTAATTTATTATTAATAATATTTGTGTTATCTGAAAAGTCTGTAATTGTTATGCAGATCACTAGCATAGTGAAATATTGTTAGTGAGAACATTGAGCTTGCTTTGATGCACTTAGTTTCTTGAAATCAGGCTCAAAAGATGCAAGACGCAGTCTTACATCCGGACGTGCATTAAGCTTGTTGCGGTCCTTATTTTTTATGAAGGTGTCAGAAGAAAAAGCTCTCTCCCCTAGTTCAGTATTAGTAAATGCCAAGGGTATCTGAGTGCCTTTTCAGTGAGCTGTTAGTGCTCTTCACTGACATCTACCCAGAAGGTAACAAGATGCTTCCTTTTAAAATCAGAATTTAAAGAAGAATCAGTTGAAAGTTCAATTAGCTGCTCTTTTCCATTGACTGATAGGTTAGCTTCTTCGAAGAAGTCTTCACTGAAGGGATCCGCAATCCAATGCTGTTCATTTCTTCATGGTGCTTCAATCAATCTGGAGTTTCATGGTTGTGACTTAATAAAACGTACGACTTTCACTGCCTCAAGAACATCTTTCAGTTCACTAGGAAGAGGCTTGGATGCAAGACTTTGTCTGTGAATGCAGCAGGGACTCCATGGTGCGTGGGGAGCTGCTTCTTTCATTCGGCCGCACAGGCCTGTAATCCAACCTGACGTAGGCTTGCCTCTGTCAGTGCGATCGCCACAACAATTTGACCAACTAATGTCCTTTTCATTGAAATAATCGTTGATTACATTAAAAAATCTTCGCCTGCGGTACGCTCTGTCAGTGAGTAACAGAGCAACAGGTTTTCCTCAGTTGCATTTCCTACCAAGTACCTCACGACGATGAGCAACATAGATAAATCAGCAATCCTGCACTTTCATCAACCTGGATGGAAAAGAATTTACCTTTTCTAATTCTATCTACTACAGCTCAACATTGTCAGACATTTCCTGAACTCATCGAGACACTGTATTGTTTGCAAAAGAGATAATATTGATTTTGTGGACATGTTCTTCCCCAAACACACAAAACATAGTATCCTTAATAGAAGGAGAAATGAAATCTTCAGCTATTGATGTGGTTTTTACCACATTTAACTAAGTGATAAGCAATACGGTGTGAAGCCTCAACTGCACTCTCATTGTCTTTCTTTCCTGACATCGTGTGTGAAGTCACAGTTGGATGCTTTTCTGAGCACTGAAGATAATGTATAAATATTTCTTTGCTTTTATACATAGGATGTTTAGTTTCTAAATATCACATGGGCAGAGAGGGCTTCATGCAACCGTTGAATATTTCCCCACAGCAACACACAAAGTCTTAGGACAGTCTACAAAGGAAACCCCATATTTAAGGTACTCCTCAAATGATTTCCTTTGCTTCTGTGTAGTGTCTGAGGCCGCACCTCTTTACTGTCTCCCGGTGTGGGTGAGCTCGGAGCTGCGGACATGTCTAGAGCAGTACTTGGCTACAGGTTATAATCCACATCAAGTTTTGGTTTTTTAACCATTCCCGTTTTCAACCACTGATCCCTAACTGATATGCTTAAACATCACTGACAATAATAACTGAAACTGTGTTAAACATTAAGTTAAAAAACTACTTGAAAAGAATCACGATGAAAGACAATGCACTTACTTTTACTCAGTCAATATTTAAAATCATCGAACAGTCTGGTTATGGACGTGTCTGTATGTTTGGGGAAGTTCTAGAAATGTCGCAGGTGGATTGCTCTGAAACTGGGTAATGATTGGCAGGAGAGCGGTGTGGGGGAAGGGCCCATGGCCACGCCCTCACCCATCATCACGCGCTCATGTGATCCAATTTTGAAGTGTCTCCATTAACGGTGATTCAGACTTAACATTGATTGTTCCATAAATTACGTTTTGCATTCTTTTACTTATTTTTTCCCCATTACTGAGTATTCTTCACATACCCCTCACCAGCCCAGCACGTACCTTCAGGGGTGCACGTACCACTGCTTGGGAATCGCCAGGCTGCTGCAGTGCTGCTGCACCCCAAGTCCGGGTGTTAAAGGGATGACACAGGAAGAGCTGGACAGGGGCCCCTGCGAGCAGATCCATCTGCAAACCTTACACTGCCAACGTCATGGCTGGCACCTCCTACGCGTGTGATCGTGGAGGCCACCTTCTCTGCAGAACTCTGGTGTTTTCTACTCAGATAGCCTGTGGGCCTCACCTCTGGCCGTCTCTGACTGGGCAGCTACCCCGACTGCAGCGAACTATCGTGTCACCCCATGTGTACAAGCCCCCAGCCCTCTGCGTTTGTCTGCACGTGCGGCCAGTCCATAATAGCCCCTCTCTCCTGGCAAGCACTGTCACCCAGGAGTCTGGGCATGTGCAGGCGCTCAGGGGCCTCTGAGGACACTGTGGTCGTGGTTCTGGCGGCACTCGGCTGTCGTGCAGCCACATAACTGCTGTTGGCATAACCCTGACTGTCCCCGGCCGCTGAGTGGATTAGGGTCCTCACAGAGTGGCTTCTGACTCACATACCTACCACAGGCTCCCCATCAACACAGACCACGTGCACCACCCGTACACCAACGATGGTATTAGGTAATAAATCATGGGATTACTTGAATATGAATACACTATTATTCAACCAGTAAAAATGACACAGTGGAAAAAGATGCAATAATGACAATGATACCCCCGACGCATCGCTAAGGAGCAAGGACATTTCAAAATAGGTTTTCTCCCCTCAAGATGCTACCAGTTATACCTGTCTAGTGTGGAGGAGCATCACTAATTTCCGCTTCCTCCTTGTTAACCGATGTCCATTTGACAACCTTTTAAAATAAACACTTAGTATTTTGGAAAAACAAAAAAGCATTAGAAATAAAACAATTCCTAATGGAATGTTAAAAAAGTTATCTGGTTTTTTGGTTTTTGTTTTGTTTTGTTTTGTTTTTTTGCATATGTGGGGCCACAAACCTATGTGTATGTGCTCTAGGAGGATGGGCCTGCTCCACCTGCAAAGCTGTGCTGGGCTGTGTTGTGTGGCATGGTGTTGTGTGGTGTGGTGTTGTGCTGTGTGGTGTGGTGTGTTGTGTGGTGTGTTGTGTTGTGTTGTGTTGTGTGGTGTGGTGTTGTGTTGTGTGGTGTGGTGTGGTGTTGTGTGGTGTGGTGTGGTGTTGTGTTGTGTGGTGTTGTGCTGTGTTGTGCTGTGTGGTGTTGTGTTGTGTGGTGTAGTGTTGTGCTGTGTGATGTTGTGCTGTGTGGTGTTGTGTTATGTGGTGTTGTGTTGTGTTGTGTGGTGTTGTGTTGTGTTGTGTGGTGTTGTGCTGTGTGGTGTTGTGTTGTGTGGTGTTGTGTTGTGT